>OZ023327.1:73449975-73502475 GCA_964007535.1 Brachyptera risi | reverse complement strand
AAGCTTTCAAGTATTCGTTAATGGTATAAGATGAATGTGAAATAAGGAAACTTTCAACTCTTTCCTTGAATATTACTCTTGAAGTGGTCTGTTTTTTTTTTAAATAGTTGGTAAATTATTAAAAAGGTAGGTCCCAACACACACACATATATATATATATATATATATATATATATATATATATATATATATATATATATATATATATATATATACATATATATATATATATATATATATATATATATATATTTATATATATATATATATATATATGTATATATATATATATATATATATATATATATATATATATATATATATATATATATATATATATATATATATATGTTTATATACATATATATATATATATATATATATATATATATATATATATATATATATATATATGTATATATACATATATATATATATATATATATATATATATATATATATATATATATATATATATATATATATATATATATCTATATGTACATATATATATATATATATATATATATATATATATATATATATATATATATATATATATATATATATATATATATATATATGTTATCTCGCATGCTTGAACGACTCATAATGTAAGTTGATAATTGAAACGTCTGCTGTTAAATATAATATAATTAATATATATAGTATATGTATTGTGTTGAATTGTTTCTTTATTTTAAAAAACGACTGGAATTATCCATAAGAATCATCAACTTATATATATATTTATATATATATATATATATATATATATATATATATATATATATATATATATATATATATATATATATTTATATATGTATATGAATATACATATCATAATTTATTCATATTACTAGACCCTGGGTCTAATCGTTTTCGGTCTTCTCACGCGCATTGCGACAAACATGAATGATGCATCATCGGAATCCGAGCTTTCATCAAGGTAGTCTGCTTATCATCCCGCCAAGTAGGCCTAAATCGCCTAATTATCCGGCAGATGAAGTAGTCGAAAAATAAAGTTGACGAAAAGTACCCGACAAGGACTATCGGGAGGTCATAAAACGGCAGAAAACGTGATGTGAAAGACAAATATTATCGGCACATTGTAAAACCGGCCCTAAGTTGGATAAGTCCGCGTGGCCATAAGTTTCATGTCGATCAGTCAACCCTGCGACTTGAGCACTTTGTACATGTACAAACATACAAAACAAAACACACACAGACAAAGCTCATAAGAGTGGAATGGAAGTTTTCGCTATCGCTCATCTAATAATAATAATATTTGCATTTATAATCTGAAAATAATTCTGAAGTCGGTTAAAACTGTTGAAAATTTAAAAATTACACCATTATATCACGGTCAAGTTATTTTTCAAAGTGTATTTGTTGTTATTAGCTGGTGCAATTCAAATTAGGAGACGATGTTAACTAATGACTGGTGAGGAAAAAGAGACAATGTACAGTACTATAGCTGCAGGTTTTGTAATAAATATATATATATACTTATGTGTAATATTGTTGTCTTGCTTGGCGCCTGAGATCGCTGTTCATGATGGAAGCTGATATAGAAATTAGACACGTTCAGGGAGTTTGTCTCTCGATTCATATTTACACAGATGTAAGGTGTTCCTTATTTTCAGTTTTGCCCGTAATTACTAATGTTGTTACGTCTGTTAAGCTTGGCCATGTCCTACTGGACACGTATATGTGGTTTAGATTGTGAGCAGGGATTAGGGAATGCAGGAGTAACACGCTGCGTAAACAGATAACATTTCATATAATATGTTCTGTTTCACTGAGTGTACCCGTTTCACTCGCCGTAGACCAAATCATTTGGCGTAGACGCTGATTCGATTCATTTTGGTCGCAATCGAGTAGCGCGTCAAGAATAGAAATGATTAGGATGATAAGCGTACGTATTGTAAAGATTTCAAATCCTCATATATTTCTTGACTGGGACGAGTGGTCGAGTGGCTAGCACACTTCAGATTCCCATAAGGCGATTGCTGAGCAACAAGAATCAAGCTTAATAAAATTATATTTGAAACACGAATTCCCAAATTGAATCTATACAAATAACATTCACTGAAAACCACAAAACGGATCGAAATCGTCAGAAGCGTTCTGCCCTAACCCTGTCAAAATTCAATTTTATTCCTATATAATTTCAAATGAATGAGTGCGCATATCAAAAGCAAAATACAACTGCAGGAAACAGACTCGATATAAATTAGGACTATAAAATGTCAGGAAAAACCTTTGATGACCTAACTCGGTCGGCACTGGTAACACATGCTTAGCTCCGCTGTACACAGAGAAGACAGGGCTAACATACTGATTGGTCAATCAGGAGATTGGGGTTCGATTCCCGCCATGGTCGACCATCCGGCCAGGGTTTTTTCGTTGTTCGGGTCAATCCTGGGATGGTTCCTTAACAGCAAGCCACGACCGACTCCATCCCACTATCTAAATTACGTAATAAAATAACCTTCCATTTCATCATCCCGTCATCTTATATATCATTCACCGATGCTAGTAGATTGCAGTCATCAGTGAAGTGTGTCGTTAAACCGAATATAAATAAATGAATACAACAATTATATTACTCTAATCGGATTCTATTATTGCAGTACTAGTGCTTGATTAAAAAAAAAAACACAAAGTCTAGAAGATAGTATAAATTACCAATCAATCACCAGTTGGTAGGTCATTTGGATTTGAATTAGACGTTGCTACAACCACAGTGGTGTATTCTCTTACTGCCTATTCGCCTTATGCCTAATGCCTTTTCATTCTTCTACTGCCTAGGATCTGGCTCGTATTGCCAACTGACCCAAGTGTTCGCCTACTGCCTAAGAACTGGATCGTACTGCCTAATGAAATATTCTTTGCTTTTAAGACGGTGTTCTCATTATTGACACCCTGCATTGCTGTCAGGCGCGTGGTTTAAAATACATCATAGAAGACTTTGTACTTCTCCCTCACACCCCAATTCATCAAATATAGGCCTACATTAATTTCAGAACAAAACATGCGCCAATTGGTTTCAAACTTGTGGATGAATGTTCTAAAATAAATTAAAGCAAGAGGAATGACAATAAAATGAGTGACAATAATCAAGTTGAAATTCCTTTTATGTCTCATAGAAAATCAAAAATGCAAATAATATAATCCAAAACATTAAGTTCATAAGACATTAACAATGAAGAAAACGCCATATATGCGTTGTTAGACGAGCGGATAATGATAGTATGTCGACTTTTTTGGCAAACTTTTGCTTACATTCGCCAATTGGGTGACATTCAAGTTGGAAATGGGAAAAAACTGCTTCGAGTGGTACCAATTTAGCACATTTCATGGTTTTTCTTCGAAATGGCTCACCCGTTTAAGCTGAAAGTTCTCAGAAATGTGTATCATGTAACTCAACTTCACACAAAATTTCATTTTTTTTGAAAATAAAAATATTTTCTTTTTTTCCGCCGTGTTATTCTAATGGGTATTTTTGAAATTTCTAAAATTCATAAAAAAAAGTCGACATACGATATTGCCACAAAACTATACAGATCTAAGTTCGATGAGGAACCATGATGAAAAAAAGTTTGAAGTTCATAGCTGTAGCCATTTGACCTGTGGAGAACCGACAAAAAAACATAAAAAAAAAAAAAAAAAAAAAAAAAAAAACATAAAAACGAACACCAATTTTTTTCAGTATGTCAAATTGAATCCTCGCTAAAGCTCGTCTAAAAAGCAAAGTAATAGAGGAATGAGAAATGAGATTGAAAAAGTGAACAGATTGGTGATTAGACGAGCTTTAGCGAGGATTCAATTTAGCATACTGAAAAAAAATGATGTTCGTTTTTTTTTTTTTCAATGTTTTTTTGTCGGTTCTCCACAGGTAAAACGGCTACAGCTATCAATTTCAAACTTTTTTTCATCATGGTTCCTCATCTAACTTAGATCTGTATAGTTTTGTGGCATTATCGGATGTTAACTTTTTTTTTATGAATTTTAGAAATTTCAAAAATACCCATTAGAATAACACAGCGGAAATTTTTTTTTAAATTTAAAAACAATGATGAAATTTTGGTTGAAGTTGAGTTACATTCTGATACACATTTCAGAAAACTTTCAGCTTTATCGGGTGAGCCATTTTGAAGAAAAAACATAAAATGCGCTAAATTGATACCACTCGAAGCAGTTTTTACCTATTTCTAACTTAAATGTCACCCAATTGGCGAATGTAGGCAAAAGTTTGGCTAAAAAAAGTCGACATACTCTAAGAACGCATAAATGGCGTTTTCCTAGTTATGAATTAATTACTATACTGGGGTGGGGGAGGGGACCAGAAAAGAATCACTAAATGTTGGACCCAGGGACGCACCATGTCTTGAGAGGAACCCACATAAAAAAGTGTATCAAGTTGTTTGTTATTTATTGATGTATCCATGTTGAAATGGTATATTAAAAATTTTAAATGAGAGAACAAGTGGAAAATTCCGAGAATATTTGGCAAAACTAGTTGGAATTTACGTTAAGCCGTTACATGAAAAAAAAACATTAGATAGAATGAAAATGTTAGGAAACGTCAGCATAAAAACTGTATCAAGAATTGATACATTGATTGAAACAAATTCCTATGTCAGATAAATTAAATTTCACTAGCATACTTATAACCGTTGTGATACAAATGAATAGTTTCTTTACCTTGATTTACAACGAAAAATGGCGTGACTTTTCCTGGTTTTGTATACCAAGTGCTTGTGGTTGAACTTTTTATTTCTAGTTAAGCTCAAAGGCTTTCCGGATGAACGTATTGTTGTCAAACTATTTCACACCGTGCAGAAAAGTATCTTCTAAAATATTGTCGATCCCTAATAACCATCTTAATATGCTCACAAATAATCAACCTGGTTGGAGCTTTGTGCCCTCTGGGAACTGGGGACTGGAGACTGGAGACTGGAGACTGGAGACTGGAGACTGGAGACTGGAGACTGGAGACTGGAGACTGGAGACTGGAGACTGGAGACTGGAGACTGGAGACTGGAGACTGGGGACTGGAGACTGGAGACTGGGGACTGGAGACTGGGGACTGGAGACTGGAGACTGGAGACTGGAGACTGGAGACTGGAGACTGGAGACTGGAGACTGGAGACTGGAGACTGGAGACTGGGGACTGGAGACTGGAGACTGGGGACTGGAGACTGGGGACTGGAGACTGGAGACTGGGGACTGGAGACTGGAGACTGGAGACTGGAGACTGGAGACTGGAGACTGGAGACTGGAGACTGGAGACTGGAGACTGGAGACTGGGGACTGGAGACTGGGGACTGGGGACTGGAGACTGGAGACTGGAGACTGGAGACTGGAGACTGGAGACTGGGGACTGGAGACTGGGGACTGGGGACTGGAGACTGGAGACTGGAGACTGGAGACTGGAGACTGGAGACTGGGGACTGGAGACTGGGGACTGGGGACGCCTCAATACGGTGCTGTCTCCAAGGCAGCAAGGGAATGGCATCGACTTGGACGTGTTCAAAAGGGATATCACAATCTTCACCAGGTAAACAATTTAATACAAAATCATGATGCTATTATTTCTTGTAAAGAACGTATTTTTGATTTTCTTCTCATTCATTGGCATATTTTTACAGTATATTTCACATTTGGCTAGGGTATCTCTAATTGATTAGACATATTGTTCTTAGAGCGAGATTTAGTTCGTTTGGGCACCTCACCACCTTGTGTAGAAATCCCATATTGTAAGAACGAATTAAAAACAATTTTCAAACCCCGTTCAAGTTGGATCTAGTTCTATTTATTTAGAGGGGCTCAACGGGCACGTTCTTGTACCAGTGTTTCGTCGGCTCTTGTCATCTGTCTTGTTATCGCGTTTATCCATGCCTTTCCTATCGAATTTATGTTTTGCGCTGTAGCTTTTTTATCTTTTCGCATTTTGAAAATATGTAAGCCCACCTTCCCATAACTAAAAGCAGGTCAAATATACATTATTCAACAATATATATGTTTTTACGTATTCTCTCGACGTTACAGTATATCGTGTTGACTATATGGGATGTATATGACCTTGTAAAGTGCGACCTTTTTCAAAGCAAGAAAGTATAAGCTATGAGATACCGGTACCAGCACGACATCGACTCTCTACTCTATCAGCTATCTCATACATTTAATTTCGTTAAGGGAGGTACATAGATTATACGGGTGTCCTGCCCTCAGCACAGTGTACATTTCCAGTGTCAACGCACATAATTGATCGCAGAGACTCCGTCTAAATGGATTGTAGTGGAATTGCTCCACACTATTTAGAGAAATCTTCTAACATACTGACGATCCATCATGAACATCCACTATAAGGGTTACATGTCATTTGTACGGAACGGTCTGTGGTATAAGGTAAAAATCAATGACAAAAATATCGAGTGTTGAGCCTCTTGTCACAATTTGACGTACTATTGAATTTCCCACATTTGTTATAAATGTTTTGACTCATTGGCATTTTAGATAAATATTGTCGGCACACCCTATGATGTATTTGGTAGCTTCGTATCTTTCACTGTTGAGGTTTCATGATCATTTGTTTGTATCTGTGAAATCCACCTGGCGGAAACCATTTGCCCTCTGAGAGCCCGCTCCTCACGTATATGACACAACACGCTGATTATTTCCTCCATTGTAACAATGGACGCTGCATTACAATGCAATAGATACAAATGAGAATTATCCCTCAAGAAAACTTGAATCCAAACTTTGAAAATATTGAAGCAAAGATTTGTAATGAAGGTTTATTTGAAACGTCATTAAGATATTAGAAAATGTGGTCAAAGTGCTTGTCTAATATACACAACGTCGGGCTTCGGCAGCTTTGGGGGCCACAGATGTGCCAGAGCTTTGGGGGCCTCAGATGTGCCAGAGCTTTGGGGGCCACAGATGTGCCAGAGCTTTGGGGGCCACAGATGTGCCAGAGCTTTGGGGGCCTCAGATGTGCCAGAGCTTTGGGGGCCACAGATGTGCCAGAGCTTTGGGGGCCACAGATGTGCCAGAGCTTTGGGGGCCACAGATGTGCCAGAGCTTTGGGGGCCACAGATGTGCCAGAGCTTTGGGGGCCACAGATGTGCCAGAGCTTTGGGGGCCACAGATGTGCCAGAGCTTTGGGGGCCACAGATGTGCCAGAGCTTTGGGGGCCACAGATGTGCCAGAGCTTTGGGGGCCACAGATGTGCCAGAGCCTTCGGGCCTCGCTCAATCGGCTATACATTTTGTGAAGATTTTTTCATATACCACCACTCGCTCATCAATGACGATAATAATAATAATTATAATGCTACTACTACTACTACTACTACTACTACTACTACTACTACTACTACTTTACTACTACTACTACTAAGTTGTCCACCGTCTCCCTGCTAAAAATGATAAGGTGAGGAGTATCATTGTTCAGTTCAACTCACGTAAAAAGCGCGATGAATTTATCGTCAAGAAAAATAAAGTGAGAATAACTAACAACGATATCCTGGCAAACGGCAATGGCAATAGAATTTACGTCAATGAAAACATCATTCCATTCTACAAGAATCTCCTGTGGAAGGCCAAAACTGCAGCAAAGGAAAAGGGCTTCGCTTTCACGTGGTTTCGTTTTGGTAAAGTACTCATGAGGAAGAATGAAGCTTCTCCAATAATACGCATCAACAGTGAGAGTGACCTTGAGAAACTACCGTAACTCGAACATTCACCGCTAACTCACGTGTTTGAGCTTTTGTCATGAGTCATGGGTTTAATAATGACAGATGACGACATCGTACCTTGTGTCAAGAATTTTAGTTTTAATGTTTTCAATGATACTAATTTGGTAACTTTATTTAATGATAAATTCAATATTCTTTTCTTAAACATACGATCAATTAGAAGTAATTTTGATCATTTTGTTTCCTACATGGATATGCAAATAGAAATTGTGGATATTGTTATTTTAGGAGAAGTGAATATGAAGGCCCATGAGAAAGAAAGTTTTCATTTAAATGGTTTTTCAATGTTTACGTCATTAAGAGAAAAAAGGCGAGGAGGTGGAATTGTTGTTTATGTTAAAACTGGTATAGATTTTTTGTTGGATGAAGATGTGTTTAGCAGTTTTGAAGGTGTTAAAGGTTCTATGTTGTTGAATGGTTTCAAAACTCATTTGTTTGCAATATACAGACCGCCAGAAAATGGTTTGATCATTAATTTTCTTGAGGAAATTGATTTACTATTAACTAATGTCAACCGTAGAGAACAGGTAATATTTGTTGGAGATGTGAATCTAGATCTAAATTGCAACGAAAATATAAACATACAACGTTACAATAACATTATGTGTGGCCATGGAATGCGTCGTTGTATTTACGGCAATACTCGGGTTGACGAACGATTGGGTGTTTTTTCAAAATCCTGCATTGATCACTATTTCGCCAGGATGAATAACAAAGTTCCTGACCTTTACTTGGCAATTATAGAAACTAAAATATCTGATCATTTTATAATTTTATTGGGAATTCATAATAATGGTGAAACTATTGATCACGACAACGGGCATGATAAATTGAACTTGACAACAATATTGAATGAAAATGAAGTTAAAAAAGGACTGAAGAGTATAAATTGGATCTCTCTTTTTGAAAATGAATGTGACCATCCCAACAAAATCTATGGTAAAATAAATGTTATATTCAATAACGTTTATGAAAATGCGAAAGAAACTAAAAATATGACGCCTATGTCCTATTCTCAACGAAATTCAAAACCGTGGGTAACTTCTGAAGTTAAAACTATGATGAGAGATAGAGACAATTATTTTAGGAAATGGAAGAATTCTAAAACAAATTTGATTTATAGAAATATGTACAAGAGTCTGAGAAACATTATCACTAAACAACTTATAAAGAACAAACAAAATTATTACAAAAAACGTTTTGATAATTGTAAAGGCAATATTCGAGAAACTTGGCAGGAAATTAACTGCATCTTGGGCAAGAAAGCGAAAAACTCGGTGGATGAAGTTATAACGAAATACATGGGAAGTATTTATAGCGTGACGGAGATTGTTGATGGTTTCGTCGACACTTTTTCCAGTGGCGTAGCAGCGATACGCCATGATTGTAAAATAATAACATCATTGGAAACCAACACTTCGGCACTTCAATCTATGCATTATGTAAGGGCCACTTCAGATGCGATTAAGAAAATTATTATGGAGTCAAACTTAAGAAAAGGGCCTGGAATCGATAATATAAGATTGAAGGATTTACACTTCATATCCGAAAAAATTTGTCCATTCATTGCTAATTTTATCAACCTTACTGTTAAATATCATCAAATTCCCTCTGAAATTAAGAAATCTATAATAAAACCTATTTTCAAAGGTGGTGACCACAAGTGTTTTGAGAATTATAGACCCATAGCGATCTTGTCTGCAATAGATAAAATCATGGAAAGATTCATGGCCGATCAGTTGATAAATTACTTGAAAAAATTCAGAATTATCAATAGTAACCAATATGGTTTTCAAAAAAATAAAAGTACATCTAAACTCTTGTATGATTTCTCTGACTTAGTATATAGCGCACTAAATAAAAACCTCTCTGTAACAGTTTTATTTATAGACTTTTCTAAAGCTTTTGATACGTTAATTCATGACAGATTATTAATTGCACTGCAAAAAATTGGAATAAGAGGACCAATGCTTGAATGGTTCAAAGACTACTTGGCTAATAGATCAATGTCAGTTCAATTAGGAAACTCTTTCGGAAAATTTGTCCCAGTCACATCAGGTGTACCCCAGGGCTCAATTCTAGGACCTCTTCTCTATTTAATATATGTTAACGACATGCTGAATGTAGTGAAAAAATGCTCTGTATTCTTGTATGCGGACGATACGGCAGTAGTTGCGACTCATAAACATTATTCTCTAGCGAATGAGTTTCTTCAATTTGACTTCAATAATATCTTATGTTGGTCGCATGACAATGGGTTAACAATTAATTCCAAGAAAACCAAAGTTATGCATATTCATTCTCCTTTCATACTTTTAGAAAATGTCAATTTGATTTATCATGATAATGCTTGTTTACACCGACATTTTAGAAAAGGTTGTACTGAATTTTCGGGAAATTGTAATTGTTCTGTTAAAATAGCAAATACCAATCAGCATACATATTTAGGATTATTAATAGACAATAAATTCAAGTGGGATAAACATATAGATTTGGTATGTAATAAGCTACGTTCTGGAATGTATAGTCTATGTATAATCAAGCCATTTGTGAATAGTATAACTCTGAAAATAGTTTATCATGCGCTTATTGAGTCTGTGATTAGGTATGGCATTTTATCTTGGGGATGTACAACTAATAACTACTTGAACAAAATTGAAATTATTCAGAAAAGAATTTTTAATATAATCACGTCGAAACATCACAACCAGATTTCAAATTCCAATTTCTTTACAATTCGTCAACTGCATCTACTTCTCTTTATCACATCAAATTATTTTTCACAGAGGCACAAGAATTCATTCATGCATTCACATCAAACTCGTAATAAAGACAGATTGATAGAGCCACTAACCACCAACTCGTATGGTAAACAGGAAGATAGATTTTTAATCCCTCATTTATTTAATAAAATCCCTTCTGAATTTTTGAGTTTCCAAAAAATGGTTCAAGTAAAAACCGAATTAAAGAGGTATATATCATCTCACCATATTTTCTAGGAAGTTTGACATTATATTTTGCTTTTCAGCACAAACATTTCTCTGTTTTGTTTATTTCATTAAGGAATTCATCATTGAGTAGAATTTGATTTAATTTTGAATTGTGTGAGTTATATCTATGTATATGTATTGTATATCATCCAGACAACTGAAATTGGTTGTATTTTTTTGTGTAATAAATGTAATAGACCCGCAGACAAGTTAAAATTTTTGACTTTGCGGGTCTATAGAATTTTAGCATATGTATTTGTTTGATAACAATAAAAAAAGAAAAAAAAACTACTACTACTACTACTACTACTACTACTACTACTACTACTACTACTACTAATAATAATAATGATGATAATTATTCATTTTATTTTCTATTAATTTTCACTTTCTTTTATCATCATATAAGAAACATATATGTTCACATTTTATAGCCCCCACAAAGTATAGAATTTTGATTTTTCTGCGGGTCTATCGATATTTAAAATAAAGAAAACGAGTACACTCAGATCATGGAGTTGTATTCTCAGATCAAGTTGTCTGGATGAAAATGAAAAATATTATTCAATTCAATTCAAATCATTTATTCATTTCTTGAGCAGTAACATTTCACACTCTGTATTAAAAGTACATGGTATGAAATAAGTCAACATATTGTTACATATATAAAATTACATATTCAAAATTACATACAATTGCGATGACAACGAATTATGGTGTGTTATTGATTGATAGGTACTCTCCCACTGTACAAGGACATAATGCAACAAGGTATTTCTTGAGTTCATTTTCAAAACAATTGGTTCCAGGTTTAGATTTCATTGTTGGTGGCAAATTATTATATAAAACTGTTCCTGAGTAGATTGGGATTTTTTCATATAGCTACAAATTAGGTTTGGATTGATAAAATAATTCTTACTTCTGGTGTTGTAGGACTTGTAGCTGGAGGTTGAAAGAAGACTGTGTCAGTTATTGGGGTTGAAAGAAGACTATGGCAGTTATTGGGGTTGAAAGAAGACTATGGCAGTTATCGAGGTTGAAAGAAGACTATGGCAGTTATTGGGGTTGAAAGAAGACTATGGCAGTTATTGGGGTTGAAAGAAGACTATGGCAGTTATTGGGGTTGAAAGAAGACTATGGCAGTTATTGGGGTTGAAAGAAGACTATGGCAGTTATTGGGGTTGAAAGAAGACTATGGCAGTTATTGGGGTTGAAAGAAGACTATGGCAGTTATTGGGGTTGAAAGAAGACTATGGCAGTTATTGAGGTTGAAAGAAGACTGTGTCAGTTATTGAGGTTGAAAGAAGACTGTGTCAGTTATTGGGGTTGAAAGAAGACTATGGCAGTTATTGGGGTTGTAAGAAGACTATGGCAGTCATTGGGGTTGAAAGAAGACTATGGCAGTTATTGGGGTTGAAAGAAGACTGTGTCAGTTATTGAGGTTGAAAGAAGACTATGGCAGTTATTGGGGTTGAAAGAAGACTGTGTCAGTTATTGGGGTTGAAAGAAGACTGTGTCAGTTATTGAGGTTGAAAGAAGACTGTGTCAGTTATTGGGGTTGAAAGAAGACTATGGCAGTTATTGGGGTTGAAAGAAGACTGTGTCAGTTACTGAGGTTGAAAGAAGACTATGGCAGTTATTGGGGTAGAAAGAAGACTATGGCAGTTATTGGGGTTGAAAGAAGACTGTGTCAGTTATTGAGGTTGAAAGAAGACTGTGTCAGTTATTGGGGTTGAAAGAAGACTATGGCAGTTATTGGGGTTGAAAGAAGACTATGGCAGTTATTGGGGTAGAAAGAAGACTATGGCAGTTATTGAGGTTGAAAGAAGACTGTGTCAGTTATTGAGGTTGAAAGAAGACTGTGTCAGTTATTGGGGTTGAAAGAAGACTATGGCAGTTATTGGGGTAGAAAGAAGACTATGGCAGTTATTGAGGTTGAAAGAAGACTGTGTCAGTTATTGAGGTTGAAAGAAGACTGTGTCAGTTATTGGGGTTGAAAGAAGACTATGGCAGTTATTGGGGTAGAAAGAAGACTATGGCAGTTATTGGGGTTGAAAGAAGACTGTGTCAGTTATTGAGGTTGAAAGAAGACTATGGCAGTTATTGGGGTTGAAAGAAGACTGTGTCAGTTATTGGGGTTGAAAGAAGACTGTGTCAGTTATTGAGGTTGAAAGAAGACTGTGTCAGTTATTGGGGTTGAAAGAAGACTATGGCAGTTATTGGGGTTGAAAGAAGACTGTGTCAGTTATTGAGGTTGAAAGAAGACTATGGCAGTTATTGGGGTAGAAAGAAGACTATGGCAGTTATTAGGGTTGAAAGAAGACTATGGCAGTTATTGGGGTTGAAAGAAGACTGTGTCAGTTATTAGGGTTGAAAGAAGACTATGGCAGTTATTGAGGTTGAAAGAAGACTGTGTCAGTTATTGGGGTTGAAAGAAGACTGTGTCAGTTATTGGGGTTGAAAAAAGTCTATGGCAGTTATTGGGGTTGAAAGAAGACTATGGCAGTTATTGGGGTTGAAAGAAGACTATGGCAGTTATTGGGGTTGAAAAAAGACTATGGCAGTTATTGGGGTTGAAAGAAGACTATGGCAGTTATTGGGGTTGAAAGAAGACTATGGCAGTTATTGGGGTTGAAAGAAGACTATGGCAGTTATTGGGGTTGAAAGAAGACTATGGCAGTTATTGGGGTTGAAAGAAGACTATGGCAGTTATTAGGGTTGAAAGAAGACTATGGCAGTTATTGGGGTTGAAAGAAGACTATGGCAGTTATTGGTAGCGAATACAATTGTGTGGTAGATATTATATACTGCTGGTACAGTGAGCAGATTCAGTCTTTTGAAGATAGTTCTACACGGCGTTGTGCATGGCGATCCTGTCAATGCTCTTATCGCACGCTTCTGAAGTATGAAGATCCTTATTGATTGAGAGGAGTTGCCCCAGAATATAATACCGTAGCAAAGGTGGCTATAGACTTGCGAGAAATATGCCATCATGACCGCCGTCTCGTTTGAGACATGTCGTAGATCACGAAGAATATATATATATATATATATATATATATATATATATATATATATATATATATATATATATATATATATATATATATATATATATATATATATATAATATGAATAATAGTACTGATAAAGCCACTGTTCCACCTCCACATCTATGAAACATCTTATGAAATTTGATGTATCTGAATGCCGATAGATATAACTCTGCGATAAAGATTTGATATGGCGCGTCTTTCGTGCAACATAGTTATGTTAATTGATGAAGTCAGAATTGCTCGATTACAACGTCAAGTAGACGGAAACCATAATTTCCCATTTCATTATACGGAGTCATGTAAGAATCAAATTCAACCTGTAAAAAATGAGAATGTGATGGTCAGTGATGGTAAAAGATGGTGAATGTTTGAAGCGACTAGCGCTCAGCTGTTATGCACGGACACGTATCTCGATCTAGCACAAGTTGTTTAGCAACGTAGCGAAATCTCAAGGGGCCGATTCTTGCCCGGAAAAGAGAATAATGTCTCAGCTGACTGCATGTCTATTGGTTATACAATCAAGTTGAACTACTCAAAAGCTTAAATGCTCAGTTAGTATGAAGAAAGTAAGAGGCTATACTCATTTTCAAGCAGTTCAGTTCTACTACATTATATGGAATAAACTCCCAAATAACCCAGCTGTTGGTGGGGTCGTTGAACAAACAATAATCATTTATAGTATGGCATGACCTTACGTTTGATTTATTTCTCAACTATAGGCCTATCGGGACTTGACGACACACTGTAATGATGATCAAGACATTGACATCGTTGAATGGTGGATTACATTATTGGAAGACTAATTATCTCTTTTCATTATGTGTTTTGGATATTTGGATAGTGGGAATGAAACGGCCGTGGCCTATTTCTGGGAAGCCATCCAAGTATCCACCTTGATGACGGTGACACCAAGAAAAATCTCTATCAGGATGGTTGACCATAGTGTCAGTGTATAACTCTGGTATCTGATCTTGAACCAAGTCCCGGTTTAGTGGCCACCCCAAGCAGTATGGCATAAATGTTGATGTTAAATGAAATTAAAGATATATACATTGAATTATCGTAGGTTATTCTAGTTAGGTTTAATGGGTTTGGGCTAATTGAGCTTGTGCAAAACAACAACAACAACAACAACAACAACGGCTCGCATGGGTCACAAGCTTACTACTACCCGAAGATTTAGCTGCGAATATGCTTGCCGTTATAATTTATTATATTCAATTTTTCTCTCATCAGTTTGGTATCATCCAAATTGAACTGATTGTGAATGCACTAGGCGTCCTATGGCATATCATTTCAATTATTTGGTTCTCTTCAGCAGCGTACCTGCAGCTTTTACAGATTCACCGGTAGCAGTTGCCACCAGAATGGCAGCCCTCAATTTACAATCATCACCCCGGCTGCAAGCTTCCACTTCCAATTTCCATCAATCAGTTGTCACAGTAGCCACAGTCCTTCATCCTACAATCATGATAGAGTCAGCCAGTCGGCATACGTCCCTTTTTACTTTAACTCTCTGACTGCTCTCTGACTGCTCTCTGACTGCTCTCTGACTGCTCTCTGACTGCTCTCTGACTGCTCTCTGACTGCTCTCTGACTGCTCTCTGACTGCTCTCTGACTGCTCTCTGACTGCTCTCTGACTGCTCTCTGACTGCTCTCTGACTGCTCTCTGACTGCTCTCTGACTGCTCTCTGACTGCTCTCTGACTGCTCTCTGACTGCATGCTTGAATATAAATGAAAATGGTGTACTAATTGAAGTACATACGATATTCCAACAAAGTGTTGAAGTGGCCTTATAAGGTGTTTATAAGTTTGGCTCCTCTTCACTCTTCTCTCCTGGGTACAGAGGATATCTGCACGTGTCTAGCTAGAAGCCAGGCATACCACTATCACCACATCCTCCACCTCCAAGCACGCATGCGCGACGCTGACCAACATCCGACGTAACCGCTCTAGAGCCTAGCTCGTTTCGTTACCACCTTTTCATGCTCGCCTGTATTCAAACAGGCAATCTTATCCGAACACTACTATGTGATGATTTCCATCAAGAATTATTTCATAAAGCAAATAAACTATGCAAAACCGTGTAATGGAAAACAAGTCAATATTAACTTACGCCGTGATCGATCTACAGGACCCGGCCGTGAAGTAGATATTATACTCGAATCTGTTCATAATGCCCACGTCATGACTCTTAGTCTCTGGAGGACAAGACAAAAACAATTATAATTTCTGACATTGAGATGATGATTTCTAGGATTATTTTCTCTAAAATTAGGGAAATAAATACCGTCATCATTAATTCAAGTCTAGTTTCAGGATTGTGATGTCCATCTAAATTGGCTTGATATTTGTACTATATTTGATTGTAGTTTGAAGATCAGTGAAGGACTGATCAGCCACTAGTATGCAGATACGATAGGAAGGAGACGGTCGTGGCCTACAGAATCAGCCGACTGTTCAATTCAACGATTGGTGCCGTTGTTCCTGGTGTCCTGAAAGACGGTTCGGTGTGCTATATAAAGAGACTGATTTAACCGTCGCAGCGAGTAGATGTAGGATGTTCAATTCAACGACTGGTGTCGTTGTTCCTGGTGTCCTGAAGGACGGTTCGGTGTGCTATATATAGAGGCTGATTTAACCGTCGCAGCGAGTAGATGTAGGATGTTCAATTCAACGACTGGTGTCGTTGTTCCTGGTGTCCTGAAGGACGGTTCGGTGTGCTATATAAAGAGACTGATTTAACCGTCGCAGCGAGTAGATGTAGGATGTTCAATTCAACGACTGGTGCCGTTGTTCCTGGTGTCCTGAAGGACGGTTCGGTGTGCTATATATAGAGGCTGATTTAACCGTCGCAGCGAGTAGATGTAGGATGTTCAATTCAACGACAACCGAGCCCTGGTCTCCTGAAGGACGGTTCGGTGTGCTATATATAGAGGCTGATTTAACCGTCGCAGCGAGTAGATGTAGCATGTTCAATTCAACGACAACCGAGCCCTGGTCTCCTGAAGGACGGTTCGGTGTGCTATATATAGAGGCTGATTTAACCGTCGCAGCGAGTAGATGTAGGGTGTTTAATTTGACTGCGTGAGCCTATACGCGTAAAATACGGATTTTGTGAATATACTTGGTTCCAAGAATGTTTTAATAAGAAAACGGATTGAATTACTTCATTCAATGAAAACGTTACAGCTTATTGAAGCCTTTTCATCTAAAATTGAGACAAATTGTTTGTGTTACAAGTACATATGCGTCTCCATTTGAATGTTGTATTGAAATGTTGTGTAGTAAGTATTTAGCGTCTGCCTCTGTATTATGCCAGCATGCAATCTGATCGTGATGTTGGTTGACGTTCGAACTGAAATACAACATTAACATAGATACAAAACTAGAGAGATGTATATGGAAGGCCGAGCGTCACTTTTTGAACTCCGTGTTTCACGTAGAAATCCAGCAATGAGGCAGACTAGCACTCAGCTATGATTAGGCCTGTATATGACTTGCTTTTCGAAAAGTTAATCTTTTCCATCTTATTTGGAACAACAGACTGAACTCATTCATGCAATACTTCATCATTATTTCTGTATTACTTCAACTTTCAGAGGAGGAACATTTCGTATTTAAGAAACGCATTACAATCCAAGCCAAAATTGAGCTAGAACAAACGAAAACCAAAGATAAAGGTAGAAGGAAAAACCCATGACTGGAAGTGCCGAACCGCGTCTAATAAAAGCAGAATGCAAAACAAAAACGAAGCTAAAGTTCTAGAAAGACAAACAAAAACCCGAAGTTGAGAACGGAAAAATATTAAAATACTTTACTTGGTGGGAGTGCCGTTTGGCAGGTACCGTAATGGAAGGCAGAGGTACTAATGCAACGAATTCATTTTGCCATTTCCCCTCTATATCAAATTACACATCAGACAGACATACACACCCGACCTATTAGACCGACCTACAAGAGATTGAAATGAAAAACGGTTTCAAAATTTAGAGTTGCAATGATATGACGTTGGAAAGAAGAAGATCTTGTGAAGTTGTGGAGTTGAAATGAAATAGTGTTGTCCAAAATACATGATATTGTTCGTGTACCTGTCACGTTTTAATAAGGTTGAAGATTCCTCATATATATGTTTATATATGTATATATTTATATATATATATATATATATATATATATATATATATATATATATATATATATATATATATATATTTAAATATATATATATATATGTATATATTTATATTTATATATATATATATATATAGGCCCAACATATATATATATATATATATATATATATATATATATATATATATATATATATCAGCATATATATATATCATATATATATATATATATATATATATATATATATATACATATATATATATATAAATATATATATATATATATATACATATATATATATATATATATATATATATATATATATATATATATATATATATATATTTATATATATATATATATATATATATAAATATATATATATATATATGTATATATATATATATATATATATATATATATATATATATATATATATATATATATATATATGAGTATATATATATCTATATATATATATATATATATATATATATATATATATATATATATATATATATATATATATATCGCGAAAGGTCTCTGGCGTTTCCTCTATTGAACTGGATACACGAAACTGAAACACTGTGTTGTCTTGAATGCATGCCAGGACACCATTACGATTGTATGTCTGACTTGAATAATTTATAGCCCATGTGTTTGCTCATATGTGCTGTGGTTACACTCTCTACGTTAGTTCTTCTCTCTCTGTCTCTCTCTCTCTCTCTCTGTCTCTCTCTGTCTCTCTGTCTCTCTCTGTCTCTCTCTCTTGCCTCTATTTCTTTCATCACTTTCTCTTATACACACACTCTTCCTTTCTCTCTCCTTCAATCTCTATCTCTCTTTCCCCCTTTCCCTCCCCTCCTCTCTCTCCCTTTCTCTCTCTCTCTCCCTCTCCCTCTCCCTCTCTCTTTCTCCCACGGGAAAAGACCGATCTTGAAGTTTCATAGCATCTCTGGTCACTTCCTGCTCTAGCGAAATAATACCCAAAAGTGCTCGCACGAGGGAGAATGGAATAGTATATTTAATTGTTAGTAGCGCCTTCCTGGATATGCTACTTTCTCAAAGCTTCTTTTATTATCTCAGACGACTTCCATTCCGTTGCCCGTTATAAACTCTTCAATTACGTTCCATCTTTTCTATTCTATTTTACAGTTCTTAGATCTGTATTTGTAAGAATTTTAGCCATTCTGTATCAAAATAATAGTTCTTGAGGAGAAATATTGCCCCTCGAAGGATCCGAGCACCTTGACTCAGTGTGAGGGCTTGCAGTGTCAGCAGCAATTTATTTGCTCCCAGCAGAGTCACTCATTGCAATAAGTTCTGGAGTGTCGGTCCTGACCAAGTTAGGACCTTCGGTCGAGTGGATGTTTTTTGGTTTTGGTGACCGGAGCATTTATAGGGAGCTTTGAACATCAATTTCATTCTTCTCACTATTTTCCTCATCCCCTCTCTTTTCTTCTTTCACCTTCGCATATTTTCCTCGTCCTCACCAGTTATCTTCATACGCTAAAATTGCCCACGACGTTGACAACAATGGCAATCCTTAAATCTCTCATTCCTAAGAGACTCGATTCCACATATCTCTCATTCCTAAGAGACTCGATTCCACAGATCTCTCATTCCTAAGAGACTCGATTCCACAGATCTCTCATTCCTAAGAGACTCGATTCAACGTATCTCTCATTCCTAAGAGACTCGATTCCACAGATCTCTCATTCCTAAGAGACTCGATTCCACAGATCTCTCATTCCTAAGATACTCGATTCCACAGATCTCTCATTCCTAAGAGACCCGATTCCACAGATCTCTCATTCCTAAGAGACCCGATTCCACAGATCTCTCATTCCTAAGAGACTCGATTCCACAGATCTCTTATTCTTGATAGACTCAATTCCATAGATCTCTCATTCCTGATAGACTTAATTCCGTAGATCAGATCTCTCATTCAACATGACGCTTTCCGGTGCTTGTCCCAGTTGACCTTTTTCCTAGTTGAACAATGAACATATTCTCCTTTTCCAGTTTCAACTCATTCTCAAACCTTGAATCCAAATTCAACACAATCCCGTTAGACCCCATTCTCCACATCTCCCTCTTCCACTTGAGACGATTTTGCGTAGAACTGTTTTTTGTTACGGCTCAGAGCCCGCCCATCTCAGCCAATCAAATCACTAGTTTGTCAACATACAAGTAGCCGTCTATTGGCTACTTGTATGTTACCCTTATATCCAAAACGATTTGACAACCTGACCATAAAAGATCACACCCTTTCTCAACCAAAATAGATACATATCGTATTCTTTTGAAATCTTGTAGGTATGACACAACTACCAACACATTTCATGAGCCGTAATCGAAGATGTATTTTTGTACAAAATCGGATATTTTTATGAAAAAATGTCAATCATCAGATTTTATCCGTGTTAAAACATTTCAAATCATAGTCATACGATCAAAATTGGCCGAGATATAAACCGGATAAAGAATGTAATAATGGATACTATGATTTTGGTTCGTTCTTCCGGCTAAAACTTCTAACAAGCAAAATCCACCCACTTGTGAGGTTCAAGCACTCATATTGTCCCCACCATGCACATACGCGAGCGATCAAGTATTCTTCCTCTGCTCGTTGTTAAACGAATGCGTGCTATTCACGAATATTTTTTTTGTTAATTGAAGTTCTCATCTTGTTCTCATCACGTAATCACAGAGAATGAAATATTAATCAAAACCCTTTTTCAATATTGAAAACGGTCAATATTGGCCATAACTCAATTGAGATGACGGACTTCAAATGCCAGTTTTATTTTCTCAGTATAAATACCCTATTTGCACAAGCAAAGCCAGTAACTTTGATCAAAACCTTCGATGAGAAAAGCAATTCGGGTCCCACCCTACAATATGAACATCCTAATTCATTATTTAGAAGTTTCAATTCATCACTTTTTATAAAGAGTATAATAATTTGATGCGATATCAATTCCATTTTATATATATTTTTTTAAAAATAGGTGATGATTGACCAATAACGATAGCATTTCTTCCCCTCAGTTTGAATCTTCATAAGATAGTTACTCGTATATGCAATTCAGAGCTGAAAGTGAGTTTAATGCGCCAATGTTGAACGAAACTTGATTGTTATATAGTGTATACATATAATCGGTTGTTATTTCCAGTTTCCATATGAAGTTTAAATATTACATGAAACGAATATCACATCGGTTGATTGTGAGAATAATCACACATTCACCATGGTTGTAGGCCTATGTGAACATGTTTATCGTTCAAGGGACCTTGAAAAGGCAAATTCTCATGAAATTTCGCACTTTTTATCTCTTCAATTCACTTGTTTTTGTGGTTTCTTGTCCTTCTCTCAGCTTGATTACGAACCTGATGGTTATTTTGATAGAAACCGGACATGGAATCATCATCATGTCTCAACATCGGCTCCTTTTTTTCAGGTCACTTTGATTGCAGTTTCGGAACTTTAAAAAGTGATGATTCTGTTTGTTGAGGTGGAACTATGAGTTTTCAGCATATCATAATTTGTTTTTGGTTAGTGTGGCAATGATGAAAGGCATTATTTGAAGAAACAATTTTCGGAAAAAAAAACAAAAATGTTCCCGGGACATAATTCTCGCATTACTCTTTGAATTTTGATTATTTTTCTCACTTTCCATGAAACGTGAGGAAAGACGTGGATGCACAGAATTCTCACTAAACATTCTACACATATTTACCAAGCTTTCAAAGTGAATTCTTGTTATAGATAGATAATTACATTCTGAATGTTTGGGTTACGATGGTCCATGACGATTAAGTAGGGTTTCCAGTTCCGATATTTTCTTGTCATCCGACATGATTTTCCTAACTGGCCAATCACAAGCCAGTATTCACCTAAATAACATGGTGGTTTACGACACCGGTTCGGTACCGGTTCGGGTCGTGGTTATTGACTCAACTTGAACTTTCGTCGGCCGGAATTACGATTGCACCGGAAGTGACACTGCGACTGTAATTCATCTGCTCCCAGTTGTTAGGATATCGAACAACCATCAAAAAGAATCGACTCACTAAAATATCGATTCATCTATCCATAAAAACTGCAATTCCAAACATCGCCACGCTCTTAGAATCACTTTGTTGGATTTTCTATTCAGAATTGTTGTGTCATTTGAAGTATAAATATTTATTCAGGTGGTTCAGCACAACCCGTGTTTGTGTAATGACAATTGCGTGACTCAAGAAAAGTGCATCAATTTGTAATCTGACAGCTCAATTCCTCACATTCAAAGAAGCCTGTGAGTTTAGGATAATGAAGGCTATGGCTATGACGTCACGAAAAACGTTACGGCACAGCCAAGTGGAAATAGGTCATAACAAAAATCGTACCGATATTGTGTCGGACGACAGAAAAAAATCGGAACTGGAAACCCTGCTTTTAAACAGTCTTGTCCAATGATTTTTCTAACAAGATAACAAAGCTGTTGCCTGTAATTAGGGAGAACTGAGCAAATGTCAATGTTGATTATTGAATACAAATATATATTCCACTCCAAACTATCAACCATATTCCCATTGCTTGTATATCGTGTACTGATGAGCAGGACTTGGAATCATGTTTGAGTCAACTCCTTTTTTGCACTATTAAATTTCAATTGCGTAAAATTGAAAGCACTATGAGTTATCAGGAATCTTATAAATAATATCGAATGAGACATGTGGCCGAGTGATTATTACTGAACCATCATTCAGGAGACTGGAGTTCGATTACCGCCCTGATCGACCATCCTGTCGGTTTTTTCTCGTGGTTTCCCTCTGGCATTCAGGTTAATACTGGGATGGTTTCTTAACAACAGGCCACAGCCGTCTCCTTCCCAGCATCCAAATAACCTCTCATCTCATCATCCCATCATCTCACATATCACTCACCGACGCCAATAGATCTCAGTCATCAGTAGGCTAAAGTTCGTCGTTAAACCCAATATAAATAACCAACAACCTTTTGTGCTGCTTACAGTCTGCTAGTTATTCCAATTGTATTGTGTGTGTGGGGGGGGGGGGGGGGGGGGGCGAGTTGATGTCAGTTCCCACACATTGGAAACGTAATTATTAATAATTAACAAACAAAAATAATAAATAGTTGAAATAAGCTCGTTTTGTGCTCTTACGATTTTTCAGTTATTCCAGTTTCAATGTGTGCGTGAGAGAAAGGGGGGAAAGGAAAGTAAACGTTAGCCACCTCACATTCGAATTGTGCTCGTTTTGTGCTGAAATGTTATGTGAAGAAAATTGTTCAGTGCAGCTACCATTCTATAGTTATTCCACATTCAATGTGAGAGGGCCAAGTTGATGCCACTCTCCCTCCCCTCCTCTAGTATGAAAATGTATATTTTTGATGACGTTGTTGAAATGCTCTCGTTTTGTGCTGAATTGTTTTGTTGAAAAATCATTTTGTGCTGCTACCGTTCATTGATTGACCCTTATTCAGTTTGGTGATGGGAGTTGATCATGCACAATACATGTGTGATAACTTACAAACAGTAGCAACTCAAAATTATTTTTAAACAGCACATTTCAGTAAGAATCCATCACATTAGAACATATAATACAAAATATACTTTTCAAATGTGCATGGGCAGTAGGGAGGGGGCTGGCATCAACTCTTTCCTCTCACATTAAATGGTGAATAACCATAAAACGGTAGCAGCACAAACATTAATTTAAATCATATTTCAGCACAAAATGAGCACATTCCGAAAACATAATGGAATTCATACATTTCAAAGGTGGAGGACTGATTCTCTACCACATTGACATTGGAATGACCAGAAACGATAGCAGCACAAAACGAGTACATTTCAATAACTTGAGAAGAAATACACGGTGCTGGTGGGGAGGGGAGGGGAGGGGAGGGGAGGGGCGAGGAGGGGTGGGGAGGGGAGGGGAGGGGCGAGGAGGGGAGGGGAGGGGAGGGGAGGGGATGGCCTCAACTTGCATGACCCAACTCACATTGAAATTGTATCAACTAAAAAATGGTCTCAGCAAAAAACGAGCACATTTCAAATGTGTGTGACCAATACACGTTCTTTTATTAATTCATATTGACTGCATAACGACTTGAGATCTGTTGGCGCCGGTGAGTGACGAATGCGATAATGAAGGTGAGAAGGATTGTTGTGGTAGGTGTTTTAGACAGGGAAAGGAAGCGATCGTTTCATAATTTCTATTGACTCATCATTCATACACTTATTTCAATGAAAATGTCACTGGAATCGTTGAGAAAATAATAGAATCTGACTCAATGATGTTCGTCAGTTATGAGGAATGGAACAAACGCAGTAATATTCGCCAATATTTCATGAGTCTGATCAAATAAATCAGGCGATGCCAGCGGAATGAACAATGTATTCACGAAGCTATGGATTAGTGATCCAATGAATGTGATTATTGCAAAACAAAGTACGGCTAATACGCCAAGAAATATTCTATAATAGAATTTGCTTCAATATTTGTAAAGAGCAAGGTGAAAGGTCATAACCCTCAACTTTAAAGAAAATAATTCAGAATAGAGAATTGACTGAAAGGAAAATAATGGAATGGTAGGCCAATACAGAAGTACATGACTGCAGTGGACTTGAATATTGATTAATTGACGGAGATGATGCTTTTTGCTCCTGAATTCTCATCAATGTGTTCATACTGCGAAAAGACTTGGGAACTATTTTAATAATGCAATCGTATTGTTCTGGAAATTCCAAGTATAATTCAGTTCAAGGTTTATTCACGAAGTTAACTGTGACAATGATATTGTCAACTACAAACATATACGTGAAATGTATCAATTTTCTGAATACGTATTAAATAAAGACCGGAATGTCTTTTCCATATTCTAATTCGCTCAAGAAATAAAGATAATTATTTGTGCTCGTAATTTTATGTTTTTGAAGGCAGTAATTGGAATGAATGTAGGAAATAAATGAAACTGATCTGCAATTTTAACCAAAAATATATTCCATATTGTAGTGGATGTGAATAAAGAGTGTGACAACTACGAGGGGAAATGGTTAAACATTGGTTAAGCTACTACTACTAGCTCAATTAGGATTGTGTTTCTCGTTCAACTTTTAATAACATTATGAACAATCGACTGATTATGTTTTATTTGAATAAATCATTTATTTTCAATACACTCGGGAGTGAGCTTCTATATTGCCCAATAGACTTATTTACATGTTATTGCATATAAATGATGAATTATAAGTTGACTTTATTGTGAGTCTCACCGAACAGAAGTGTGTATTATATATGCAACGGTCATGTATACATAATTAGGTATACATGGATACATAATTATGTATACATGTATACATAATTAGGTATACATGTATACATGCATTATTTGATGATCATTTTTTCCCTTAGATTTGTCTTCGTACTAATGTTCATATTTGTATGAATTCAATTAAATATTTTATGCGTTTAAGAAAATGTTTGATCGGTGTGTTTCAGTATTTGTGGTTGTGTTTGCAAACAACTGGAAAATGAAGTCAAAGCTTCATAGAGTCGGACTTTCACTGTACTTCGTCAAAAGTCATAACCAAAACTGATGCATTTTGGACTATATATAGATATATAGATAAATATATCACATAATGATACATCACATTCTTGTCGTACCTAATTTTGTTTGAACAATTACAGTGTTCTTCAATCCAAAAATCACAATCATTTGAAATTTGTTCCTGTCCATTAGGAATCACTTTCTCATTCGTTACCATTTAACCATGTTCTCTTCTAAATCTACATTTGTGTTCCTATCTTTTGCTCTTATTGGATTCTGATAAAAATTCTCAATCTTTTGAATTAATTCTCCGCTGATTTTGATATCGTTCTTGTTATATTTTCATTCTTCTTATTTCTAATCCTACATATCTGTATATAGAATAGTAATTCCGAGTATTACCCGCAATAAGGTGAATAACAATGTTGGTAAACCAGAAGAGTGGTAATTAGCGTGGCAGCAATACCGCCCCACTAGAGTGGCAAGACTATATTAGCCATCCACAGATTGATTTATTGAGGCAAGCGTCACATTGGATTGCGCCACTGAAAGCGAGGGAGGCTCATGGGTAGAAATGGCAAAAACACGATTCCACGCCGCAATCGAAACCGCACCAACCTATACATATACACCGCTGATTTCACGAGAGAAATAAGGGTATGCAATAATACACTCACACAACACACACACACACACACACACACACACACTGTGGGAAGTTTTAATTGAATTCGTTGATCTGATAAAACACGCGTTATACTACTTCAATAGAATCCTGAGGGAGAAAGAGAGAGAGAGAGAGAGAGAGAGAGAGGAAAAGAAATAGAGAGAGCGAGAGAGGGAGAAAGGGATGGAAGAAAGAAGGAAGAGAGGAAGAGGAGATAAAAGAGAGATAGGAAGAGAGATAGGAAGAGAGAGAGAGAGAGAGAGAGAGAGAGAGAGAGAGAGAGAGAGAGAGAGAGAGAGAGAGAGAGAGAGAGAGAGAGAGAGAGAGAATGAATCTCAAATGTCATCGGAGCCAATTGGGACGTTTTGTCAGAGCAGAGGATCACATGTTGTCATATATAGTAAGGCCTAAGTATTATCCTTTGACCCGTTCAGGCAGTTTGGTCAGTTGGAATGTTGCAGACGGCAAGTGTTGTCGCACTGTCAACTGGATGGAAACTGTCAGGTGGCAAGTTTCTTAGCAGACATTATTTAAATGATGATTATTGTTTGCTTCACGACCCCACCAACAGCTAGGCTATACGGGGGTACGAATGAGCTGGTGATTATGAAACTACGATGTGATGATAAGTGAAAGAACGTTTACAAAGACCCATGTCTTATGCGGGACTCGAACCCACACCTAACGGTGACTTCAGTTTCTGAAACGGTGCCTCAGCTGACTGAGCTACCGAGGGGAGCAATTATTTAAATGCACTAGTTTCAATCAAGAACAGAATTAACCGTGTTACTTTTCGGTGTCGTTATAGGAACTCAAGAAATATATATATATATATATATATATATATATATATATATATATATATATATATATATATATATATATATATATATATGATCAACTATTGAATCTTTTTGGTTAATTAAAAGTCGTGTTGACTTTCAACAGACGGAATTGTTCAAATTAATCATCACGATTCAAAGCAGTCCAGTTTCACTTCCGTATTTAATTTAAATATGAATTGTGATAGTTTCAGTCTAGTGATATAATATTACCTACTATATGACATCTCTGAATACAATACAGAACACGATAAATCTACGTTTCACTTCTAAATTATTGTGGAATAATTATGATTTACGACAGGTAAAAAAGTTCAATAATAATATACGAATAATTCAATATGCG
This sequence comes from Brachyptera risi, assembly GCA_964007535.1. NCBI lineage: Eukaryota > Metazoa > Arthropoda > Insecta > Plecoptera > Taeniopterygidae > Brachyptera > Brachyptera risi. Next base: position 73,475,100 of record OZ023327.1, on the reverse strand, counting down.
CATTTCAAGTGTCGGATTGTTCACTGTTTCACGATTCAACGATTCGTAGTAGATCGTGAACCGATTCAATCTTCTAAAATTCTGTCGACCCATAGTAAATATCCACGCTGGGTTATATGCATATTACGGTCCGCGGTCAAGTAGAAATAGTTAACAAAAAAAATCTAATTTAATCTATCATAATGAAGATTATAGATTTGAGCCTCCCTCTGTAGCTCAGCCAGCTTGGGCACCACTTAGGAAAGGTGGCTACAGTTTCCCTAAGTGGTGCCTAAGCTGGCTGAGCTACAGAGGGAGGCTCAGATCCATAATGTTCATCATGATAGATAAAACTAAATGTTTTTTCAGCAACTATTTCTACTTGAACGCGGACCGTAATATGCGAGTTCCGCGTGAGCTACGGGTGTTTGTAAACGTTATTTCACTCATCATTACTTTATATGGTTTATTCATCAATTCAATTCAATTTTCAATTCATCTCATTCAAATTTACATTTCGAATTACATACATAGATAATCATAACATAAATATTAGGATTATTAAATGAAATAAGCAATGGAAAGATGTAATTTAGCTTTGTGAACTATGAATATTTTGGTGTGTGGAAAATACAAAAATGTGAAGCCTGCGTATTTACAAAAATTCTTGCTCGCGGACTGACTTTTTTTATAATCAATAATAGAACTAGTTGGAAAATAAGAACACAAATAATATACTGGATGAGAATCATATAATATAATGTTTAATAATAATATGTAGAACATTGAAAAAATGTATTATTGAATATCAATCAATCCGAAGTTTCCATAACCAAATCAAAGTTCTTTTCTTATATAATATCTATTTACAACAAAAGTTTGCATGTAGATTACATGGACGATTATAACATACACCTCAAGATTATTAAATGGAATAAACAATATTAAAATGTAATTTAGACTATATTAACTGAGGAGTTATACAGAAAATACTAATTTGAAGCTGGTGTAAGAACAGAAGTTCTTGTGTGCGGTAACTAATATATTTGTATAATCAAATATTAAATACGGTTAAGAAAGAGTGAACAAAGTAGTAGTAGTAAATATCTTTATCAGCATTTTTTTTTGCTATTTTTTACACGGTCATATTTTACACTTCAACATTTTTCAAACATTTTTTTTTGTGTAGTTATTGATAATATTAAGTAATAGTAATATCAAAACTACAACACATTATGAATTATAACTTGAATGAAATTATTAGAGAACACGATTTACTATTCTAATTGAAAAATAACCGAGAAAATGAGTAAGTTGAAGGTATGTAGGTTTGCGTGTCCAGAAAAAGTAGCATACTGATGAGTCAAACCGTGCGACCTGTGCATTGCTTACACACAAACGAGAGAACAACACACATTGCCAAAGAGTAGAAGTGTAGAATGGAAGTCCTCGTTATTGCTCATTCAATTATTCCGCCAGTATATTGTTTCGTTTTTTGCTTCTATTTATGAACAGAGTTCGACATCGCCTAGGTTTTATCATCTGTTTATTAGATGGTTTTGTGTGACACTTGAGCCACCGGGTGTCGTATGATGTGACGGTGTTCAGATTGATCCGGGGACAGGGCGAGAGGGAAGGAAGGGGAGCGTGTAGCACGATGCGTGCTGCTGTTGGTGAAACAGCTGATGTTCTACTACGAGAATATTTGTTCGGAAAGTCAAACATAATGATTGGCGTGTAAGATAAGATTCATGAACAAGAGCTCTCTCTCTCTCTCTCTCTCTCTCTCTCTTTCTCTTTCTGTCTTCACAAGTCCATGCTGTGTTCTATACCTATATACTCTAGACCTTCTTCGGTACAAGTCGCGGAGTTGAACGGGCTAGACAGCCGATATTCCACGAGGTACTTTACGTGAATTTCGAAAACAAGTTATTCAGAATAAGTCGTGAGTTCACATATATATATATATATATATATATATATATATATATATATATATATATATATATATATATATATATATATATATACATATATATATATATATATATGTGTGTGTGTGTGTGTATATATGGTTCACATTGCTTCTAATTTAATATATCGTAATATATATCGTATATTTAATATATACGCATGTAGTGCGGAGTAAAACGTGTAAGAAGTTCGTAGGTAGATTCCGATTCGTCCATGTGTAACCTGAGAAGATATAAGGCTGATGATGAATTTTCTTTGCTTAACGATCCCACCAACAGCTAGGTTATACGGGGTTACGAATGAGCAGGTGATTATGAAAATATGAATAGTTGATAAATGAAAAGACGTTTACAAATCCCATGCCTTATGCGGGACTAGAACCCATGCCCAACGGTGACTTCGGTTTCTCAAATGTTGCTCAATCTGACAGGACAACTGAGAGCAGCAATATAGTGTTATATGTAGCACTCAAATAGAACGTTGTAATCAAACCATGATTATTTTCAACTACAAATATATACAAAGCACAGCATAAGCAACTCCAAAAGTTCTGAACCAGTTTATAGTGGTGAAAATCGCAAATAACTGAAATGGTATTGCAATTAGAATGGGTACAAAGTTGTCGAGTAATATTATCATGAGACGGAAAACACTTGACTGATTTTGCACATCACATTCAATAGAAACATGATTACACTTGAGCGATACTTTATTATAGGCTTAGGTAGACCCGATATAAAGAACGTAAGTAAAGCATGGAAATGAAAAGAAGTAGTCTTCAGACAGTAGCAATGAAATGTACTGTTATTAATTATCATAAATATTATTTGACAAACATTTCAATTGGTGCTCAATATTCACTTTTTTCATTCATCTTCCATTTGTAAATTACACTTCGCCTTACATCTACAGCAGTATTACATCTTAAGATCAAGCGCGGGTAGGTGATTTCTTATCGAGAATAATAAAACATGATAAAAGTTCTAACCGCCGAGTTTATGAGGGCTATTATATTCATAGCATTTAAATGAGATCGATGTGAAAGCAAATCGCTTGTTCAACTTCTATCAGACTGATCTAATAGAATCTAAAATTGCTTAAACGGAATTGGGAATTTTCATGTTCTTATAACATGAATCTAGATTCCAAACGATTGAATCATTTCAAACTGTAATTGTTACTGATTTCTTCAATACTGGATTTGGTATTGCAACGTAATTCTAGTCGTGTTCAAGGTGTGATCTCCTGAATGCAACTTGCAGAGCAGCGGTCGAAACAGCACTGACATGTGTAGCGTGCCCGCGAGAACGCAAGGCAGTCGAGTCGAGGCAGCACTGTAGCAAGCGTGGCACCACCACCTATATAATTTACAATGTATCAAGTTGTATGCAAATATTTTCAACGAGTTTGTCCTCTACAACGACTAGAATAAGACATTTAAGAGTAGCACAGGGTTATAAAATGGAAGATTTATGCACGTAAATCTTGAGTTTCAAACAAGAAGCCATCTATTCAAGGCTCTCAAGTTGCTGAGTAATCTAAGAGTACAACGTTTTAGACACTGTAGCCAAGTCGGACGTGCAGTGCAAGCAAAGACCATACACTCACTTCGCTAAGAAGAGCAACTGAAGGAATTTATCATGTATTTGCTCAAGAAATTCCGAAGCGAAAGATCCGGAACAGGCTGTTCTGGCTGGTCGCTTGGCCTTATTCGGTTCTTGATGTAACTGTACCAGCCAAGTGATGTGTCTCGTGGATTGACTGATTTAGGCCATCATAATCGTATGTAAGTGGATTGTACATCCGTGGAACAAATCTTGCTGCGGCATTTTTTAAAATTATTATTTGAAATGAGTCTACAAAGAATGTATTGGTCAACACTGTATTGATTGGGTTGATTTTTATTCACAAACTAAAAAACTGAACTTATTCCAAACAGAAGTCACTTTATATCGAAAAATTAGACGTTCATAATCCAGTCAAACGGCTCTGAACTTTCTCATTCTTGAAAGAGTCGAGTGGAAGGCCCCATACTAACTATAACAATGAGTTATGATTAAAAGCCGGAATGGTTTCGTGCATGATGTCGCCTGCTGGACCGCTACTTGTATCAGTTGTGACATTGAGGCCTTGGTTCACTTGTGGACTCCTTTGGTTTCTAGTTTTGGCGACGCGAGTATACGGGCCTTGGTGCCAGTCCCACATGACGGCCCGTTCACACGATCCAATTCTAGTACAATTAATTGACTCAATATTTTATCTCAATTTATTTGACTCGATTATTGAATGGAATTCACACTATTTGATGATGTGAGTCTACAAAGGGAACCTGAGGAAAGACTATGCAGTGTGTTTGACTGGCCGCAATTCAACAGCTCTTTCCCGATCACCGTTTCTCATTGGTCAGTTTAGTTCAATCTTTCCATCCACACAGTTGACTGATTTGAACTTGACCACTGAACTGGCCTCGTATGCTGTCTCGTGAGCATTCAAATGTTTCTAAAAATCATGTTATACATTTGAATGAGAGCGTAATGCTGCACGAAGTGTACGTGGATGAGGGGGAGCCGTGAACATGTCGGGAGTGTGATAAACGTGGATGTTAGGGGCTTTAAACAGGCTTATGGTTTTACGTACGAGCCAAGGCTGTTATAACGTCAAATCATTCACTTTGTGAGGGCTACTTTTTTTCAAAAGTTCCCAATTGTTTTTGCATGAAAAGTAAAGAATCGTATCCCGCCTTGAAGTCCTGATGTAATGATATGAAAATGTGTGGGTTTGACTATAGTGTGTGAGGAACTATTTTTGACCAGTTGTAGTTTTCACAGTAACTTGTTTCATTTTCATATTATATAATCACGTGTCATTTTTATATTCATACATGAGGATACATTTCATGATATTTCTGAATGCCGCTTAGCGGCCCCACCAACTGCTGAGGTATGTGGGGGAAATAATGAATATAAGATACTGAAACGGTGCAATGATGACATTGTGGTGAAATTTGGTCATGAAATAATTTTGCTCATCTCAAAATTATTCAGATCGTCCATTCTGTAATACGTCCGATTGTACTTCTGGTTCAACAGAAAACCTATCCATGTACATGAATAAGAACAAAGGTAACTAGAAAATGTTACCGTCAACTGTCAAGTCCTTGTAACGAAAAGAAGCATGTATATATATATATATATATATATATATATATATATATATATATATATATATATATATATACATATATATATATATATATATATATATATATATATATATATATATATATATATATATATATATATATATATATATATGAATATACATATATATATTCATATATATATATATATATATATATATATATATATATATATATATATATATGTATATATATATATATACATATATATATATATATATATATATATATATATATATATATATATATATATTATATATATATATATATATATATATATATATATATATACATATATATATATATATATATATATATATATATATATATATATATATATATATATATATATATATATATATTCATATATATTAACATACATCATATTAAGTCCGATCACAATATTGGCATCACTTGCGACTTTCTTATATGATTTCACAAGTAATCTACGCTTGTATAGATACAAAGGTGATTCGGTAGTCATTTGGCCAGTGGCAATTTAGTTGATTTGAAAGTAAAAAGGAGAAAAAGTAGAAACTCTTTATATACTGTTACTTTTAAACGATTCGACATTCGAACTTGATAGACTGTTGCCTGTAAAAGCTCTTTAATATTGCAAGACTTCTATGGTTTTGTTCGTTGTCATTATATTGAACACATCAGTTTCAAGACCGCAAGGAGTAAACAGTTTGTTTGCCGCGTGTAACTTGGCACTCGTCGCGCTAATGCGTGACTGGAGTATTTCATGCATCACATGCGATATTAGGCTTGATTTTAATTTCAAAAAAAGAATTGTAAACATTACATTTATGTTTTCACTATTTTTAAAACGAATAATTGATAACTATTGATGAAATCCAACTCAATGACATGCATGTTTAGTTTAGCTTGATTCGATGGAGAAAGCATTCTGATGTGAAAGCAATGTCTGCTGTATCACTAGAATCGTGGAATGGCTTCTTTTGTAGGCACGCAATTACATTCTTGATTGACATTTGAGCATGCTTTTGACTTCATAAGGCACAATAACCATCAGTTATTTGCCAAGGTATTAAACGTCTGACAGTGTTGTGGCAGACGAATGCTTCCATAATGTGAAACTGAATAATAACAATCAAATTGAAGATTAGAACAGAATCATATAATATGTATGGTGTTCTATTAAAAATATGAGAATAGTGGAATATGATAACTTTGTGGTAAGAAAATGAATCGAAAAGCAATTTGCGAGTGGAGTGACGTGTGGATTCCAAGTTGTGAACAGTGAGTGGTGGTAAGTATGATGCTGGTTGTTGAGAAAACTCCCGCGCATTCACTGTGGACCGCAGCACATTTCAAACTGCACTTAATAAAAGTGTTAAACGAACAAATTACCAACTTTACCACCACCTTAAAAAAACAATGCAAATCCTCACAGCTCAAGCAACATCATTGAAGCAATGCAATACTCAAATTGATGGACGTTGGTTATTTATAATCAACAAAACTTATCTTGATGATGGTTGAAACGAACAATATTACAGCGAAAAATTACCGTACTAGATAATTAGGCATCAAAGATTGTAAAAGATTGGGTGTAGAGAAATTTAAAATTGAACCAAAAGTGTATCTACTTAAAAAATGTGATTATTCTGTAAATGAGTTTATGATACGTACAATTTTTAATTTTTATATTAAGTGCAATTTCAGTTCTGATCATTTGTGATTCGATGTGATGTACTCTATATATTATAACATTTTATTATAACATATTAGTTCATGTTCTTGGAATTTTTATCGGTTTTATGTCTTGACAATTCTGTTATACTCTGATTTTTACTCTATACAGAGATAAATCAATTTGAATTGAATTGAATTTGACCTTGAATGCCTTTTTATATTTCTTAATTATTCTCTTAGTATCACTTCAAAACTAAACACCCTACTTTTTGGCACTAAACGTATTCCTTTCTTACATCTTAAGCCTCCCCAGACTTTGTGGAAAAGAGTTTCATTTTAAATCAATGAATTGTTGTCATTGTTTTCATTTTTTTCAAAGTTATTCTGCTTTTTCTTCTGGTATTATCTTAAAACTATTAAAATAATGTGAAATTGATTCAATCGAACATATTGTTATGCAATAGTTGTACAAATAAGTATAATTTTGTTTATGTGTGAAAATAAAATTATTCAAGCCGCTTACTGCAGCTCGAGCGGCCGTTTCATCACAAAAATACTGTCGCTGAACCAAATGAAATCAGAACTATATATATCTCATAACAATAGTCTAAAGTTGTGTCAAGTCAATTTATTAGTATCTTGTTTCATAATACTCTGAATTTTCTTCGCCATTGAGTTACAGGCTCATTCGATTCATCAATGCAGGAAAATAACCCAATACTCACTAAAGATTCATCAACTTTGAAATTGACGACGCAATATAATAAAAACAAAGATCTATTGGCGTCAAATGGATGATTAAATGATATGGTGCGATAATGAGTTTCTTAGGTATTTGGAAGGATAGTGAGAAGGGAGCGGCCGGGCCCATATTGTGGGAACTATCCCGGCACTCGTTTAGGCCACGGAAGGAAACCACAAAAACATCTGTAAAGATGGATAGTTCATTATCGCATCCATCCCAAACATGTTATTGATATTGATATTATATATTGATATTATATATGATATTACATATCATATTGATTTCTTAAGATTAAGGAAATGAGAAAATGCAATAATATATATAAATATTCATATATATATATATATATATATATATATATATATATATATATATATATATATATATATATATATATATATTCTAAGAGGTTACACAGAAACACTGGTTCAATTTCTCTCGTTGATCATTCATCAATTTGACAAAAACAACATCGTTGACGAGCGTCGCATTGTGAAGATATGCATCTTAATCTGTCCACTTTGGCTCGCATGTTCGCTTGCTTTATTGAAATATTAATTGAATGATTCGATAAGTGTGGGTTACCTCCCGTGCCTGCAGCCTGTGGAAGTAGTTGGGTATTAGCAGGAATGATGTGTGAACGGCAATCATGCGATTGGTTCTGCTCTAGCTTTGCGGCCATACGTGCGTGTTGGACCTGATATCGCTCAGATCTCCCCAGTGCTACGTATTGGACGCAGTAGTGGCAGTAGTAGTAGTGGTATACTTTGAAGAGTGTCGGAAGTGACAGAAGTAGTAGTAGTAGTAGTAGTAGTAGCAGTAGTAGTAGTAGTAGTAGTAGTAGTAGTAGTAGTAGTGGTATACTTTTAAGAGTGTCGGAAGTGACAGAAGTAGTAGTAGTAGTAGTAGTAGTAGTAGTAGTAGTAGTAATATTTTTTCGATTTTTCATTCATGTTTTCACATAGATTCGGGTACAATTTCGTAGACTCTCAAAGCCACAAAAAGTTGACTTGTCTGCGGGTCTACCAACATTTTATACATAAGAATAATACAGATTGAAAATAAGTATCAAGTCTGAATAATTAGAAGGAAATCCATATTTGACCTGAAAACTAACCAAAATAAATCGAAAGACAATATAAAAAAGTCTTTCTTTTCAAATAATGAAATATGAGCCCAAAGTAAAAATAGAAATAAGCACATTGTATAATTCCTGTTGTTATTAGAAAAATGAAGGAAAAAAATGGATGATCAATTTTGTGTTTATATATATGTATACTAGTAGTAGTAGTAGACTAGTAGTAGTAGTGGTGGTAGTAGTTTTTTTTAGCAAGGCTTCTTTTATTATCAAAAATACATATATTAAAATACTATAGACCCTAAAGTCAAAAATTTTAGTATAGTAGTAGTGGTAGAGTAGTAGTAGTAGTAGTAGTATTTTTTGCAAGTTTTGTTTCCTCATCACACAAATACATATAGGCCCATTAAAGTACTATAGGCCCGCAAAGTAAAAAATTTCAACTTAGTCTGCTGGTCTATTAACATTTATGGTACAACAAAATACACTTGAATTCAGTTGTTTGGATGATATATAAATACAAAGACACAGATATAACACACATACATATACATAGTCAAAAATTAAATTAAATTCAACTTGATAATAAATTCCTTAATGAATTATCATTATTATTATTATTATTATTATTATTATTATTTTTTTTCAAAGTTCTTTATTTATTCAATGTACATGACGTATTTATTTCTAGACTCACTAAGCCACTAATGTGGTTTGTCTGTAGATCTATTTTCATAAATAAATTCCTTTTTATATGTCTGGATCACGTACAGTACATAAATTGAGTAGTAGTAGTAGTAGTAGTAGTAGTAGTAGTTGACTTGTATACTTGTTGTAGTGTTGTGTCGCATTGTTGTAGTTGTGTACCGTGCATATTGTGCTAACGTTTTTATGCATCAATATTGAAACTTGATACAAAATCATTGTTCACCAATTGAGGCCATGAATGAAAGGTAGGATCGTTCGGACGGGGCACCACAAGGGCGATTTCACTACCCCAAAGAATAATTAAAATGAGATAATTAATTAATTCAACAAACAAAAAATCTTAAAACAATGATTTCAGGGATAATTAACAATGCAAACAATAAATTGGGGAGAAAAATATTCAATCTTATTATACTGTCTCACCATTTTGATCTCCTTTTTCTTTTGTAATGTAGGTCTGGTGATATATTTCTTCACTTTGAAATCTTGATATACAATCATTGTTTCTTAATTATGGTCAAAAATGAATTAAACCGTTTGGAGGCGGCATCTCTTTGTTGTTCTGTCTTCGAGGCGGTCTTCTCACCAATAATATTCATAATAATGTCATTTCATGATTCTGAAATTGTACCAGTTCAGCACTAAAATTGAGGATATAAAATAGATAAAATAAAATAAAAATAATGGTAATAACAGTAGTAATAATATACTACTAGTCGCAGTAATAGTAGTATCAGTAATGGCAGTAGTATCAGTAATGGCAGTAGTATCAGTAATGGCAGTAGTATCAGTAATGACAGTAGTATCAGTAATGGCAGTAGTATCAGTAATGGCAGTAGTATCAGTAATGACAGTAGTATCAGTAATGGCAGTAGTATCAGTAATGGCAGTAGTATCAGTAATGGCAGTAGTATCAGTAATGACAGTAGTATCAGTAATGGCAGTAGTATCAGTAATGACAGTAGTATCAGTAATGGCAGTAGTATCAGTAATGGCAGTAGTATCAGTAATGGCAGTAGTATCAGTAATGGCAGTAGTATCAGTAATGGCAGTAGTATCAGTAATGGCAGTAGTATCAGTAATGGCAGTGGTATCAGTAATGGCAGTAGTATCAGTAATGGCAGTAGTATCAGTAATGGCAGTAGTATCAGTAATGGCAGTAGTATCAGTAATGGCAGTAGTATCAGTAATGGCAGTGGTATCAGTAATGGCAGTAGTATCAGTAATGGCAGTAGTATCAGTAATGGCAGTAGTATCAGTAATGGCAGTAGTATCAGTAATGGCAGTAGTATCAGTAATGGCAGTAGTATCAGTAATGGCAGTAGTATCAGTAATGGCAGTAGTATCAGTAATGGCAGTAGTATCAGTAATGACAGTAGTATCAGTAATGGCAGTAGTATCAGTAATGACAGTAGTATCAGTAATGACAGTTGTATCAGTAATGGCAGTAGTATCAGTAATGACAGTTGTATCAGTAATGGCAGTAGTATCAGTAATGGCAGTAGTATCAGTAATGGCAGTAGTATCAGTAATGGCAGTAGTATCAGTAATGGCAGTAGTATCAGAAATGACAGTAGTATCAGTAATGGCAGTAGTATCAGTAATGGCAGTAGTATCAGTAATGACAGTAGTATCAGTAATGGCAGTAGTATCAGTAATGGCAGTAGTATCAGTAATGGCAGTAGTATCAGTAATGGCAGTGGTATCAGTAATGGCAGTAGTATCAGTAATGGCAGTAGTATCAGTAATGGCAGTAGTATCAGTAATGGCAGTAGTATCAGTAATGGCAGTAGTATCAGTAATGGCAGTAGTATCAGTAATGGCAGTAGTATCAGTAATGGCAGTAGTATCAGTAATGGCAGTAGTATCAGTAATGGCAGTAGTATCAGTAATGGCAGTAGTATCAGTAATGGCAGTAGTATCAGTAATGGCAGTAGTATCAGTAATGACAGTAGTATCAGTAATGGCAGTAGTATCAGTAATGGCAGTAGTATCAGTAATGGCAGTAGTATCAGTAATGACAGTAGTATCAGTAATGACAGTAGTATCAGTAATGGCAGTAGTATCAGTAATGGCAGTAGTATCAGTAATGGCAGTAGTATCAGTAATGGCAGTAGTATCAGTAATGGCAGTAGTATCAGTAATGACAGTAGTATCAGTAATGGCAGTAGTATCAGTAATGGCAGTAGTATCAGTAATGACAGTAGTATCAGTAATGGCAGTAGTATCAGTAATGGCAGTAGTATCAGTAATGACAGTAGTATCAGTAATGACAGTAGTATCAGTAATGGCAGTAGTATCAGTAATGGCAGTAGTATCAGTAATGGCAGTAGTATCAGTAATGGCAGTAGTATCAGTAATGGCAGTAGTATCAGTAATGGCAGTAGTATCAGTAATGGCAGTAGTATCAGTAATGGCAGTAGTATCAGTAATGGCAGTAGTATCAGTAATGGCAGTAGTATCAGTAATGGCAGTAGTATCAGTATTGGCAGTAGTATCAGTAATGGCAGTAGTATCAGTAATGGCAGTAGTATCAGTATTGGCAGTAGTATCAGTAATGGCAGTAGTATCAGTAATGGCAGTAGTATCAGTAATGGCAGTAGTATCAGTAATGGCAGTAGTATCAGTAATGGCAGTAGTATCAGTAATGGCAGTAGTATCAGTAATGGCAGTAGTATCAGTATTGGCAGTAGTATCAGTAATGGCAGTAGTATCAGTAATGGCAGTAGTATCAGTAATGGCAGTAGTATCAGTAATGGCAGTAGTATCAGTAATGGCAGTAGTATCAGTAATGGCAGTAGTATCAGTAATGGCAGTAGTATCAGTAATGGCAGTAGTATCAGTAATGGCAGTATTATCAGTAATGGCAGTAGTATCAGTAATGGCAGTAGTATCAGTAATGGCAGTAGTATCAGTAATGGCAGTAGTATCAGTAATGGCAGTAGTATCAGTAATGGCAGTAGTATCAGTAATGGCAGTAGTATCAGTAATGGCAGTAGTATCAGTAATGGCAGTATTATCAGTAATGGCAGTAGTATCAGTAATGGCAGTAGTATCAGTAATGGCAGTAGTATCAGTAATGGCAGTAGTATCAGTAATGGCAGTAGTATCAGTAATGGCAGTAGTATCAGTAATGGCAGTAGTATCAGTAATGGCAGTAGTATCAGTAATGGCAGTAGTATCAGTAATGGCAGTAGTATCAGTAATGGCAGTAGTATCAGTAATGACAGTAGTATCAGTAATGGCAGTAGTATCAGTAATGGCAGTAGTATCAGTAATGGCAGTAGTATCAGTATTGGCAGTAGTATCAGTAATGGCAGTAGTATCAGTAATGGCAGTAGTATCAGTAATGGCAGTAGTATCAGTAATGGCAGTAGTATCAGTAATGGCAGTAGTATCAGTATTGGCAGTAGTATCAGTAATGGCAGTAGTATCAGTAATGGCAGTAGTATCAGTAATGGCAGTAGTATCAGTAATGGCAGTAGTATCAGTAATGGCAGTAGTATCAGTAATGGCAGTAGTATCAGTAATGGCAGTAGTATCAGTAATGGCAGCAGTATCAGTAATGGCAGTATTATCAGTAATGGCAGTAGTATCAGTAATGGCAGTAGTATCAGTAATGGCAGTAGTATCAGTAATGGCAGTAGTATCAGTAATGGCAGTAGTATCAGTAATGGCAGTAGTATCAGTAATGGCAGTATTATCAGTAATGGCAGTAGTATCAGTAATGGCAGTAGTATCAGTAATGGCAGTAGTATCAGTAATGGCAGTAGTATCAGTAATGGCAGTAGTATCAGTAATGGCAGTAGTATCAGTAATGGCAGTAGTATCAGTAATGGCAGTAGTATCAGTAATGGCAGTAGTATCAGTAATGGCAGTAGTATCAGTAATAGCAGTAGTATCAGTAATGGCAGTAGTATCAGTAATGGCAGTAGTATCAGTAATGGCAGTAGTATCAGTAATGGCAGTAGTATCAGTAATGGCAGTAGTATCAGTAATGGCAGTAGTGTCAGTAATGGCAGTAGTATCAGTAATGGCAGTAGTATCAGTAATGGCAGTAGTATCAGTAATGGCAGTAGTATCAGTAATGGCAGTAGTATCAGTAATGGCAGTAGTATCAGTAATGGCAGTAGTATCAGTAATGGCAGTAGTATCAGTAATGGCAGTAGTATCAGTAATGGCAGTAGTATCAGTAATGGCAGTAGTATCAGTAATGGCAGTAGTATCAGTAATGACAGTAGTATCAGTAATGGCAGTAGTATCAGTAATGGCAGTAGTATCAGTAATGGCAGTAGTATCAGTAATGGCAGTAGTATCAGTAATGGCAGTAGTATCAGTAATCGCAGTAGTATCAGTAATGGCAGTAGTATCAGTAATGGCAGTAGTATCAGTAATGGCAGTAGTATCAGTAATGGCAGTAGTATCAGTAATGGCAGTAGTATCAGTAATGGCAGTAGTATCAGTAATGGCAGTAGTATCAGTAATGGCAGTAGTATCAGTAATGGCAGTAGTATCAGTAATGGCAGTAGTATCAGTAATGGCAGTAGTATCAGTAATGGCAGTAGTATCAGTAATGGCAGTAGTATCAGTAATGGCAGTAGTATCAGTAATGGCAGTAGTATCAGTAATGGCAGTAGTATCAGTAATGGCAGTAGTATCAGTAATGGCAGTAGTATCAGTAATGGCAGTAGTATCAGTAATGGCAGTAGTATCAGTAATGGCAGTAGTATCAGTAATGGCAGTAGTATCAGTAATGGCAGTAGTATCAGTAATGGCAGTAGTATCAGTAATGGCAGTAGTATCAGTAATGGCAGTAGTATCAGTAATGGCAGTAGTATCAGTAATGGCAGTAGTATCAGTAATGGCAGTAGTATCAGTAATGGCAGTAGTATCAGTAATGGCAGTAGTATCAGTAATGGCAGTAGTATCAGTAATGGCAGTAGTATCAGTAATGGCAGTAGTATCAGTAATGGCAGTAGTATCAGTAATGGCAGTAGTATCAGTAATGGCAGTAGTATCAGTAATGGCAGTAGTATCAGTAATGGCAGTAGTATCAGTAATGGCAGTAGTATCAGTAATGGCAGTAGTATCAGTAATGGCAGTAGTATCAGTAATGGCAGTAGTATCAGTATTGGCAGTAGTATCAGTAATGGCAGTAGTATCAGTAATGGCAGTAGTATCAGTAATGGCAGTATTATCAGTAATGGCAGTAGTATCAGTAATGGCAGTAGTATCAGTGATTGTGAACCTTTAGTTTGTGTGATGTAGTTGTTAGCTCCTAGCTTTGTACTCCTGCAGGTTCTACGGTGAAACTCGTTATTTCTCGTCGCGCTACACTGAAGGTACAAGTACAAGATCTATATCATTAATATGATCTACAAGAGGTGTGAATTTCAACCCTCCACAACACGCCTTGTCAAATGTAGAGGGACTCACTACATTGCGAGATATCTGCAAGTCATCAGCCACATGAGACGAGTGGATCAGTCGTTAGCGCGTTGAACCGTCATTCAGGAGATCGGGGCTCGATTCCCGCCATTGTCGACCACGCTGACTGAGATCTATCGTGCATGTTGTGGGAACTCACCCACAGCGTAACATTTCCAGTGACAACTCAACATATAAACGATCGCAGTGACTTTCCAGATGAATTTTTTGTTGTGAAACTGCTTCACACCGTGCAGAGAAGTATTTGATAAAATGTTGTCAATCCATTGTAAGTATACACAATATATTACTTGTTATTTGTATATAGCGGTACGCTGTTGGGTATAAATCAATAACAAGAATATCGAGTGTTACTGTTACATACAAGTGATCTTCCACTTCTGTTATTATGCAATTTGAGTAATTAGCATTTTCGACAAATATTGTCTTCATCAGATGATGTATTTGTTAATTTTCTATTTTTGTACAGTCCAAGTTTTATTATTATTTGATTATTTATATCTGTGAAATTACCCTGGCGGGAACTTTTTGCCCTATAGAGAAAAGAAACACCTTAAAGTTATTACTAGGATGATTCCCTAATGTTACGTCCCTGACCGTCTCATTCCCATCATTTCAACAGAGTGGAAAAGGCTAGTCAGTAAACAGATGAGCCCTTCACTGGTCTATGAACAGTAACATGAAATAATAAATAATGATATCATTCGACTGATCAATAATTATCCTCATTGAGACAGCCTAGTAGGCATTCTGATGAACTTGACCCACATTTTACTGACAACCAAAGCTCAATGTCCTATGATATTGATACATTGTTTTATGAGACAACGAGACAACCCAAGGTCAGAAGAATGCTGTACTAGACTCTAATTTACCGTCTACTATAAACTGTATACACAATGTATGTATAATAATGAATGTATATTATAATGTATGAGACTTGAATGCCTATTAATCCTTGGTTGTCTCGATCGGGTAGGGGGCGTTTATTTTTCGCTGAACGGCGCAAATTTGAACTTGATGTCATTAACCAATGGAAACAGAAATAAATCGCTAGTCTGCTTCATAATTTAGTCATAGCATAGACGAAAGATATACTATCAAGACAGTTCGCTTGTATGACTAACAAGAATAACCACCCGTCCACACTTTCATTCCCCTAGTCTAGGTTAACAATGAATACCTCTGCTCGCCACTGAAGGTACGGCCCTGGGCCCTGGTGACTTGGCCCTATCCAGCACGCCTGTAGAGCATCCTGGCTGACTGTATATAGGCACCACAGGTGTTGCAGGAGGTGCTTAGAAGGGGGGGAAAGTGGAGGATTTTGTAACCATTTCATTCACACTCAACGCTTACATATCAAGTACTACAACAATTGCATACAGGTAGTGGACAGAAAGGTACACCTAGTGACAGCCACCTAGTGACTGACAGATTAGTAACTGACAGACTAGTAACTGACAGACTAGTAACTGACAGACTAGTAACTGACAGCCTAGTGACCAGCTGACGTCATGCGGGCTTGGTACACTCGGACTTGAGAAATGTTCCCTAACAAAAGTGTCTGATCGAGACTACCTACTCACCGATAGTTTCATAACCTCCTCACTTTGGGTATATCTTTCTCATTTAGCCAACAAGAATGCAACCAAATTCATTCAGATAATGTGCAGTGGTTAATCCTTATCAGGGATTGTTGATCGTTTTCTGAAGTTGTTGACAGTATAGTCCTGTGGACACTAATTGAAATGGAATGCTTTCTAGATGCTATACTTGACAAGGTATAATTCCGCACTTTGACTTGAAATCGAACCCGTGTATATCTCTTGCCAGTATAATGTCTTACGACTGAAAAACTGTTAGCTTGAGATACAGGCATTGATTCGCAGCTCGTTTGCTTATTGGCATTAGTGTGTACTCATTGGAATACAATAGTGCTGCTAAATGGGACGATATGTTAACCCTGATTAGTCATTCGTTGCTCCTACTCGTCTAGGTTCTCGGAACAAACATGATGTATCTCTTATATGTGTATCGATCTCTGAACACACTCTCTCCACTAGTGGGTAACAATAATCCGACGCCGCCTTGCCTGTGACGCCGGCCCGTCGCGACGCCCAAAAGACTCGTCTCTGCCAACTCTATAGGCCCACTTGCAAAACACTATTTGGCATGCGATAAAATTCTTTCTTAGTCCGGACTGGATCAGAGAATTGTGTGTGGTCGCGCGCTGTCAACTTTATATAGGCTTTACCATGCCTGCTTTTAAAATATCATATTTTACTCTCTTACAAGTGAATAATATTGTTTATTTTAAAAAAAATGGCATTTGCAGAACGAGGCATGCATTTTGCAGAGTGAATGAAAATTCATATTTATCGTTCACAGTTAAAATTTGGTTTGGGTGTAATACCGCATTTTTTATACACACTCAAATTGACTCCAGGTGATGGACGTGGCTCTTGCGCTATTCTTCTAAACATGAAGAACTTTGGGAATTCTACATTTCACAACATTGTAATCACCATGACTGTATATTTACATTTCAGCCTTATTCAGTAATGAAGTTGAGATTTCTATACAATAAAGTCCGATTTGAGTCCGATTTGAGTCCGATTTGAGTCCGGTTTGAGTCTGGTTTTGAGACTAGAAACATGAGATGAGTAAAAAAGCTGTGTTTGTATGTAAACATGTGATTTTATTGATTCATTCCGAAATATCAAATACAAAAATAAAGGAAAATTTGAGATTTTAAATCTATTTTAATTGTTAAACGACAGGGAATGTGTTATCTTGCATTTCATCAAATCTTAGAATCAATTTTGAAAATGTATTGAAAAATATTTCCATTGCATTCAGTACTGTATCAAGAGTAGACTTATACTGTAGATATTGATCATGTTTCAGGTTTTATAAGAACCATGCACGTTAATGGAGGAAGGAGTTCTGACAATTGTTATTCAGCCAACATTAACTGTCGGTAATCATCAGTAGTTTGATCAGTAGGCCTATTGCACAATGAGTCTATACGTAATTATCTGGATGTAATATTCGTCCCGTTAAATGCTGAAGCCGTATAGGGTCTATGAGAAGCTGGGTCACAGAGCAATAATACATTCTCTTTTCATGTTGGCTCATTGTCGCCACCAACAATCGTAAATTGCAGGGTAAGCAATGGCTTCAAGCGTGCGGACAATATTACATTCTCGTGTTTTTAGATACATTCTACGCTGAACATCACTTAGCAACTTGCTATTTGGAAACGCTGCACTTGCTTTTCATTCAAAGATTGAGAACGTTACCACAGTTTTGTTGTACTAGGGTCCGGTATTACAGGAACAAATATAGTAGGCGTAACTATGGCGATAACAACACTTGACTGCCACTTAAAGCTACTCCCTAGTTGGTGGTTTCAGAACTTGAATAAAAATATAACAATTCATGAGAAATTTCGATGAATTGATGAGTCATACATTTTTCCGGTATTTTATTATCTGCCTTTTTCAAATTTTGTTAGGTGATGAATGACAAAAATGACCGAATAAAATATTTTGAAATCCTCTTTTCAATGATTCGTAACTAGTCCACCATGCAACAGCTAGGTTATACGGTGGAATGAACTGCCGATTCAACAAGCAACAGTGTGGTAATGAGAGATGAACGGACGTGTACAAGACCCATGCCCACGGCGGGACTCGAGCCTGGTCCCGTCTTCCTAGGTTGAAGCATTGCATCAACTGTCTCAGCTAAACGGTCGGCCAGATCGAGTTCAATTGTTGACAGTCCCTGCGAAAGTTCAAACTTTCACGCCAATCAGTCAATACGTCTGATCTTACATTTCACAAGGGGGGTGTGCATAGTTACATTTTTCATTGACAGTCTGTATTTTAATTCGTATTCGAAATTTGAACTTTCAATCGTTCTTATTCACTCCTATATGCACATCTATATCAATATTCTGGAGTTAATTATTCGTTAGATAAGCTAAACTCGAGAAATGGAATATTGTAGAGCAAATTTGGATCTATGTTTAAACTAACAGCATGGAGGTTCTACAAGTGATGACAGAGTCAATTGACTCCTATTGTATCTCTGAGATATTACTTTTACCAGCCAGCTGAAGTTGATCTCATCTCACTGCATGCATAATCAAGTATTTATTACATTCAGTATTCGACTGTGTCTATACTAACGAAGTTGAAATCATTACCAGGAACTTGGTTGAAGTCGAGAACAGTCATTCTCAGGCGTTACAGATAAGAGGTAGGGAACAGTTGAACACGTACTGTTTATTGTTCACCGACCTATTGTATCACCAAGGAAATATAATGTTGTACATTATTTATCAATCAAGAAGTAATAAGCTCATATGGTTTTTGAGATACCAAGAGTTTATAAATTAAGTGAGAAATTGGATGAATTAGTTAAAATCAATATCCAATTAGAGTTAGACGATACGGATATGGTGCAATTGAATTCGGTTGGAAGTGAACTGAAATTGTGGAAGTATATGCGTATATAAGGCATGGGTTTTTGCAAACGTCTTTTCACTCATCATTATACAGTTTCATAATCACTTGCTCATTCGTATCCCCGTAAACCCAGCTGTTGGTGGGGTCGTTGAGGAAACAATAATCATCATCAATCATATTGTATATATATATATATATATATATATATATATATATATATATATATATATATATATATATATAAATATATATATATATATATATATATATATATATATACATAAATATATTTATATATATATATATATATATATATATATATACATAAATATATTTATATATATATATATATATATATATATATATATATATATATATATAAACATATATATATTTTTATATATATATATATATATATATATATATATATATATATATATATATACATGTATATATATATATATATATATATATATATATATATATATATATATATATATATATAAGTATATATATATATATATATATATATATATATATATATATATATATATATATATATATATACATATATATATATATATATATATATATATATATATATATATATATATATATATATATATATATATATATATATATATATAAATATACAAATTCAAAACGTGATAACACAAGATAACTGGTGTTATAACCTTGCTTCGGTTGTTTCTTTTAGTCGTAAGGGCAGAATAGAACGCAATCAATGAGATAAGGATAATACTTTTTCACTAGCAACAATTGACGTAATATATGTCCAAAAGATGTAATCTACTGTAGAGTGCTTGGAGAGAATTAACATCGACATCTTTTCATTGCAATTAATGTTTCCCAACTAAGGTTATGAATCAATGAAACCGTTTAAAAGCGACATCTCTCGGTTGTTTGAAGAATATATAAGGCGCTAATGATATGATTTATGAATAAATGTGTAGGCCTATAGTATATTATTGATAGCAAATAACTTTGACACGAATACTGCACTGTGTATGGCATTTTCATTCTTTTGTAGTCGTATTGTGTCCAATGAAGCACTGCAATGATGTCCAAGTTTCTTCGGGGTCGATGAATGATTAATGAGATAGTGAGAACATCAAAATGAATGTTTGTTTTCTTATGTGTTTTCGACGGTGGGAAAGAAACGGTCGTGACTTTTCTTCAGGAACCACCTCAGTATTCACTTTAATGACAGTGGGAAAGCAAGGATGGTTGACCATGGCGGGAAACGAATCCCGGTCCCCTGAATGACTGTTCACCGTGCTATGAACTGTATGTAGAAACCGTCTCATTCTCCTCCTAAAAGTATTCCACTTTATTGAAGACTGTTGTATCATCTTTGAAAACCGAACTGTATGTCTTGAAATGTGAGTGTCTTTGAAATGTTTGGAATGTGAATTGCCACACGCACGCAACCCCACATTGAAAAGCATATATGAGTCACGACCTTTGACCCATGTTATAGCTACAAGGAGGCTGGATGCCAAACAGAGGAAGTGAATGGCAGTAGTTTCTGAGAAAACAAGCGAAACAAGTTGTCATGAATATCTGAAAGTGCTAAAGTATACAATGTCGGTTCTTTATGCCACGAAGTTGAACTGAAAATGGTGAAGGTCGAGAAAGTTGTCAAGGCTTGGGTATAATAATCCAACTGCTGCTTCAAAGAAGAACCGATGAACAGAGTTCGAAATGTTTCTAAAAAAATGGTGAAGATCTTCTTGTGAAACAATATAGACATAATGATAGAAACCTTAGAAACTATGAATCTCAATTTTGCAATTCACCTGCACAATATATGTTATATGAGGGAAACAGCCATAACATTCAGCAAATTTGAGTGAATTTCACTCAAATGGACCTCTACTTCTGAAGAAATATGCTATTAAAATAATTCACGCACATCCTAGTGTAGGCTATAAATATTTGACTTCATTTCTTATCAACTGAGTTTCGCCCTATTTATGTTGATTCGATCATCTAGTGTGATATCACTGAATTTGTGTTTCTACTTTTCATTTGTATGCAATGTAATTGATGTGCCAAATATATATATATATATATATATATATATATATATATATATATATATATATATATACATATATATATATATATATATATATATATATATATATAGAGTGGCGTAACTAGGAATTTTGGGCCCCGGGGCAAAGGACTCACATGGCCCCTCCCCCCCGAAACAAAATAAATATCAATTCAAATGATGAAATTTTGATATCATTCAACATGCAACTTCCATATTTCATGTTTTCTCGATTTACTATTGAAGACGATTAGAATACACTCAAAAGTCAAAATTATGATCAAAATACATTCACAGTTATGTCATTCTATGGAACAAAATGGTTCTATTGAAGATGAAGATTAAATGACACTTATTCTTGAGAGGATAAATAGTTGATTTTTCACCAAAATGTAGTCAAAGTAGCAAGCTATGGGAATACAGTATGGGCCCCCCCTAGGGCCGTGGGCCCCGGGATGGCTTCCCCGGCTACCCCCGCAGTAGTTATGCCACTGTATATAAATATATATATATATATATATATATATATATATATACATATATATATATATATATATTTATATATATATATAAATATATATATATATATATATATATATATATATATATATATATATTTATATATCAATATATATATATATATACATATATATATATATATATATATATATATATATATATATATATATATATATATATACATATATATATATATCTATATCTATATCTATATCTATATATATAAATATATATATATATATATATATATATATATATATATATATGTATATATATATATATATATATATATATATATATATATATATATATATATATATATATATATATATATATATATATATATTAATATATTCCAACATAAAACTATTATATTCAGAATAAGGAATGAGGTGAATCAATGATAAATACAATTATTATTTGAGTTTGCAGTGAATTTAGCGGCCATAATCATGTGCAATCATGTGGCACTTTGAGCCAGAGCAATGCAAGCTAGACATATGCAAATGTTAAAAATAGAAAATGGATTATTAGAATAGATAGAAGTTGAGTAACAATCGGATAAATTATCTGTATACCACCAACATGTTTCAGGCCGGTCGTTCAGGAAACTCAGACCTCTTCAGGAAAGTCTCCCCCTGATGACTGATAATTGTCGTAGTCAATATCAGCCGTATTACACATGCACAGTAACCAGCAGCGCGTGGTGTTAGGACTTGGTAACACAGCTCTGTTGACTAATTGGTCACCCTTCATTGCTCATACAGACTGACGTTGACAAATGTTGAGACAATCTTAGAATAACGATGTCGAATCATGAAAGTTTCGTAAATAAAGACACGTAATTATGAATTTCATGATGAAATAGCTTTCAGAAATCCGTTAGAATTGAATTATTTTAAGAATTATTGATGTTGAATATTCTTCTGGTGGATACAAATATAGTTCCAACATTTCTAATCGGGATGGCGGATTTTTCAGTGGGATATTAGGCCCTACACATCTATGAATTGATGTATCAAGTTGTTGGGTGCAAAAAGATTACACCGTTGTAAGTTTCTGCATATTATTCAAACGAAAGAAACAGGAAAGTCCTCCCAAATAACACCGGGCGCAACTTGAAAATACCAGAAAATTATTCTGCGAGAGAAAAGTAAGAGGCAAAAGGGAGTTAAACGAATTAGTAAGGTACTTATGTCAATGTAGGCAGGCTGTGCACAGACGGAGGTTGAACGCGGTGAAACAGTGTGGGGGGGGGGGGGGGGAGGGAAGGGGAGGAAAGGGAAAGGGAAAGTAATTATAGTCGAAACTTTGTTCACTTGAATTCTCCGGGGCCAGCTTCTCAAAGTGCAGGAAAGAATATTTGAGCATGCCATGCACACAGACCCAGTGTTTAGTGGCGCAAGACATATATATCAGGCGATATGTGCTCGACGAGGGACGAGGGACGAGGGGTTGTGTTGTAGCAATGGCACTGTCGCTTGACGAGTGCACGCTGCATGGGCCGCGTCAACAGACACATGTACGCCTGCGTCGCCGCAACCACCGTGCTGTTTGCCGCCGCGATCCTACGCTAAAACCGTCAGTAGTGGGGGGGACGCGTCGCGACATACATCTTACTACTACTTGATACGCACCCACCAACTCCGCGACCAACAAGACTCCGCGTGCAGCGTGGCTCGTTTCACATGCGGTCCTCGAACCCGTTCGAGCCA
The DNA here is from genome assembly GCA_964007535.1 of Brachyptera risi. Lineage (NCBI taxonomy): Eukaryota > Metazoa > Arthropoda > Insecta > Plecoptera > Taeniopterygidae > Brachyptera > Brachyptera risi. The sequence continues at coordinate 73,451,524 of OZ023327.1, read as the reverse complement.
CACTCGTTTCTGGAACCGCTCGCTTTACTATGCATCATCATCGCGATACTAGGTCAGTGGGATTAAGGAGACGGTGACTCTTTGGACTCTATTTTAAATGGTGCTTGTGTGAGTGAATTGACGAGCTCGATGTTGCATTGGCGGCTTCTTCTGTCTCTTCTGCTAGTCATATGGGGTAAGTGATCTACAGTTGTGTATCATTCATTTCAATACTTATTGTTAGTCTACTTGTGAATAAATACAACAACTCGTTTGTTAATTATTATATACATTGTGAGGAGTAATAGTCGTTCAACAGCCAGCCAGCCACGTCTGTGTTGTGTCCCCTAGAGTATTTTCCCATGCCGCACTGCCGTAGCCACGTAGGACGATCCCCTCAGCTGTTAATCGGCCACGCAGCAAGAGGTCTGCATGCATTGCCAGGCTGACGACCACTCAGAGACGTGATATCCGCACAGTTTTGACACCCTCTGATAGTGGTCTCCACCGAACCAATGCTGACAACTCGCTCTAGCTATCAGTGACTCGGTGACGTGTCAGGTAGGCGCGTGGTCACGAACTGTAGAGCAGGGGGAACGGCGGGCTCACGCGGATTGACTGAAAAATCACTTTTTTTTTTAATTGATTTTCAACTGTCAAAGATGTCAAAATGATGAAAGATGAGAGAAATTGTTATAACTACTGTATATGATAACTATGTGATAACTACTCCACCTTTGCACTGTTATTTCCATTCACACAATTTCATAAATATGTATATATATATATATATAATATATATATATATATATATATATATATATATATATATATATATATATATATATGTATATATATATATATATATATATATATATATATATATATATATATATATATATATATATATATGTCTATCTATCCATCTATCTATCTATCTATCTATCTATCTATCTATCTATCTATCTATCTATCTATCTATCTATCTATCTATCTATCTATCTATCTATCTATCTATCTATCTATCTATCTATCTATCTATCTATCTATCTATCTATCTATCTATCTATCTATCTATCTATCTATCTATCTATCTATCTATCTATCTATCTATCTATCTATCTATCTATCTATCTATCTATCTATCTATCTATCTATCTATCTATCTATCTATCTATCTATCTATCTATCTATCTATCTATCTATCTATCTATCTATCTATCTATCTATCTATCTATCTATCTATCTATCTATCTATCTATCTATCTATCTATCTATCTATCTATCTATCTATCTATCTATCTATCTATCTATCTATCTATCTATCTATCTATCTATCTATCTATCTATCTATCTATCTATCTATCTATCTATCTATCTATCTATCTATCTATCTATCTATCTATCTATCTATCTATCTATCTATCTATCTATCTATCTATCTCTATCTCTATCTCTATCTCTATCTCTATCTCTATCTCTATCTCTATCTCTATCTCTATCTCTATCTCTATCTCTATCTCTATCTTTATCTCTATCTCTATCTCTATCTCTATCTCTATCTCTATCT
>OZ023327.1:73394975-73442475 GCA_964007535.1 Brachyptera risi | reverse complement strand
CATCATCATCATCATCATCATCATCATCATCATCATCATCATCATCATCATCATCATCATCATCATCATCATCATCATCATCATCATCATCATCATCATCATCATCAGAGAAAATGTGTAATTCATTTTTTCATTTCACTAGAAGGATGAAACAAGCTATGAGTTATTTTTATGGCCGAACTCATAATCAAATAATCTTTTTGTGCAATTTTCAGTTTGCCCCAGTAGGTTCGATTCGAAAATTGTTTTGAAACATGAATATAGTTTTCGATAATAGTATTCATAGCTCAAATTCTTCTCCAACTTCTTGCTTCAAATCTTGATGCGTATAGCGTACATGAAAAGTTGAGAATCAATTTCTTGAGAGCTCATCGCAGAGGTGTGAAGAGTGAGATCATTACTCTCGTCGTAATTATAGAAGAGCGCCGTGATTGCTCCATAGTTATAAGTGAAAAGTGGTCTAAAAATGGATTTGGTATTTTACTTTCTTGTCTTGAAGAAAAGTGTTCAAATGTAGGCATTAGACAAGTACGAGACTGGAAACATGTTTTCATGGATGTGTCGACTTGACGGTGGCAATGTCGTTTGATTTGTCCATTCGTTTCTCTCTCAGTAAAAATGATATGCTACACTTTTTAATGTTGCTATTCCAATTGATTCACCCATTTTCTAAACACATCATTGTCCAATCTGCATTCAAACAAAATTCCTTCCATAAATACTATAAAATAATCAATATTTTATCGTACTGTTTAGAAGTAGTTTTTGTGTTTTATATCGATTGTTTTTTACGAAATTTATCCAAAGGACTGTTTTGTGGAAGCGACCATGTATCATTTTGAAAGTTGATTATTACATTATTTAGCAAATTTCAATTCTCACTGATTTCGTGAAGAGGGTGATATTCAAACCCCAAAATTGGTGGTCGTTGAGCAAAAAGTAATCAGAAGAAGATTGTAACATTTTTATGTAAGCGATGAATGAGTCACGAGGGCCGGTGAAGACTGTCACTTGGTATATAAGTGGACTTGACTTAAATAGATTTGCAAATATTGCCTGACGATAATACTCTTGTAGCATCAAGTGTCACTGTGACGGGTGAATCAGTCGTTAGCGCACTGAACCGTCATTCAGGAGACCGGAGGACATGGTGGTCGACCATCCCTAAAAAGGTTCATTGTGGTTTTCTTCTGTTATTGAAGTGAGTACTGAAGATATTTTTCAAAGTAGACCACAACCGTTTCCTCTCGATTGTCCGAACACGTAATAAAGTAATCTATCACATCTTTCCGTCATCTTTTTCATCATTCACCAACCCAATAGATGTAAGTTACCATTACAGTTCGTCGTTAAACCAGATATGAACGAATAAATGAGAACATCGAATACCATACACATCTAGTAAAACCCTCTCACTTGAACGCCAATTAAACCACTCGGATGGCTTTAGTTATAAAGCAGATCTATTAGAATAGCTCTTTCTCCGCATAAATAATCACTTCCACCGTATCTTGATTGTCTGCTAAAAGTCAGTCAAGGCAGCTCGGATGCCTACGTGGAAGCGTTGTTAATCAATATAGGCCTGAAGCGGCCCACTGGCATGACATCATATATAGTGAGGGCCATGCAATATATGTGCTGTATGGTGAAAATAGGCGAGAGAGAGAGAGAGAGAGAGAGAAAGTAGTATACTGGCTGTAAATAATGTATGAATCACGCCTACTTCTGACTGACTGACAGACCGACCAACTGACAAGTCTACTTTATACTCCATGTATATTTACAGAGCTGTTGATTTCGTAGCCCTCCTCATGTGACAACGAACATACAAACGAGCTTAGTGGCTGGCCATGCGGCAGAGCTACCGTAGACCGCTTAGCTGTGCTGTGCCACTGATCAATGCAAACCCCAGGCTTACATCAGTGACCTACAAATGACCTTTACAAAACACCTAATACTCACATATGTTGCTCCACGTCTTCAAATCAATACACCCCGTGTAAAACCAATGGAATAGACTCGTACATTATTGCTATTAGATTTGGATGAAGCATGTGCCGTCGGTATACCGTGGAAAACAATTCCCACCGCGCTAGTGAAACGCGATCGAACGTTTTATGGGTCGTCTCCATTAGCCGTCAACTTGTCAGTGGTTCAGAACGGTATTCAGAATATGAAGACATGGCAATCTGCAATGCTTGGTAAAAATAAAAAAGAATTTGAAAATGTTCCGTCATATTCCTTAATTGTCTCTCTTCGATGGAATGATGATACACACAGCTGGTTATTATTGGTTACTAACTCTTGATGGAGCTCGAATAGTCTTGTTTAACAACTGGGACTAATAATCGTTGGACTGGGGTCGAGCATCCAAGTCTGCACAGAAGGGTTCGCTGCTTGAACCCGGCACTTCCACCAAAAATAAACGTGGCTGTGGAATGTGAATCCATCGTGAAGCAATCCTGTGGTTTGAAACGATAGTTCAGCATTTTTTACCCTCTATACAGACTCATCTTCATCACATTTTATTATATAGGTTTATTGAATGACATTTCTACCCTAGTCGTGTATCATCCATGTTGTTTGATTAATCCAACTGTCTCTCATATCAATTGTTATCTACTATTTTTCAAGATTTATATATATTTGTTAATGTATTGCATATTATCATGGCGTAATATGCTACCAGGAACGTGCAATGGTGAGATGTAGAATTGTCCAGGTGAAGGGTTGGAAGATTTTTCCTCAAAGATTGAAATGCTCTAGCAATTGATATAGCCCTGTAACATTGTGTTGCACTCGAAATAATTTCAAATTCACTCGTCTTAGCTAATATTTCCGAGTAACATCTTAAGTAAAATCCACAGCTGATTCTCGTAATAAAAGTTGATGGATCTTGTTCGAAGCTATTATGTACATGCAAGTCACGTGGAACTTTCTATGTTCTGAAGTTATTAGAATACTCACCAGGTTGTTGTGATGATGAGCCCGAGGCGTTCATTCGACTTCAGACGGTGACAATAAACAGAACGGAAATTGAACTCACTGTGACTAACCAACCAAATAAAAACCGAATCGCTAACGAGAGATTTAATAACCAAACTCGACCAGTGGCCGACACCTTCCGTTTAAATAGCCACATATAACTTTTATCCAATACCAGCTGGCGTCACTCGGGCTCGGAATAGCTCCGACTAACGGAAAAATTCGAACAGAAATTTGTCTGATCGAGACTCCCTACTAACCAGTATATTGGAACAGGCCCACACGTTCTAATTGCTATGATAGGCACTAGGTATATCTAGTTTAAAAGTTTTGAAATAATTTCCGCGTGGTCGTTTTTGTACCATCCTGCGTGAACCCGGCACTTCCACCAAAACTAAACGTGGCTGTAGAATACGTTTTGATCGTGAATCAATTCTGTGGTTTGAAACGATTACTTCAAGGTAGTCTGTATCTCTGTCAAATATGGTACACCATTTCAGTTTTCCACGGATTTCATGATTTCTCTACCGTCGAAGTCGAAATTAGCAATGGCCGCTCCCACACTGAATTTATATTCTTCGTACGGGTGAGAAGAAGAAAGTGTACGAATCAGAAAGGAATTGGACGTTTATTAATCGTTGGAATGTATTAAAAATGAATATATAGCTTGAGTTGAATTTTGCCGTCTTGGAAAGGATACAGCTTGGAAAGCACAAGCTCGGTATAAAATGATCGATTGAATTAATCGAGTGGCTTCTGTGCCGTCACCGCACTGCATGGTCGTTTCAATACTCTGTACATGTTATCGATTGATAAATATCACGCACATATGATTATTTCTCAATCATTACTTATTCCATCAGAATCCTTGTGAACACTTCAATTCAAGACATACTTTTAGCAACTGTAGCTGTATATTTGGTCAAGTAAGATTAATTGTTCACTATGATTGAATAATTTGAACAAGTGATCTGAGATGATCGCAATACATGCAGTTCATCAGTTTCATGACCTTATGATGAATCAAATCTGTATTGTTCTCTCCCAGTTCTAACTAACATTGGCTGTTGTGTACAACTGTAGCTCAATCAAGTTTGTATGAAGTAGCTTCTCTGTGTATTTCATCAAGCAACACGCTCAAATAGCAATCATAATAGAGATATGAATATACATTTCAATTCAAATACAAATATAAATATGAGTATAAATATAAATATGAGAATGGATATAAATATGGGTATGAACACAAATATAAATATGAATATAAGTATAAGTATGAATATAAATATGAATACGAATGTATGCATATGAGAATAATATGAATATAAATATGAACTCGAATATGAATGTAAATGTGAATACAACTATAAATATAAATATAAATATGAATATGAATATGACTATGGATGAAAATACGAATATGATTGAAAATATAAATATAATACATTGTTAATTCGGTTTATAATATAAAATCCATATTTTATATTCTTTCCAACTTTGGTATACAGCCATTTTGAAGAAATAAATCAAGCAATTTTTCTACTTCATTTCTAGTGCAGTAAATACTATTGATCTAGTGACACGTTCATATGCTTCGATACTAGATGTCATGTTATCATTTGTCCGACTGACATTATATGCACGCTTATTTTAATTCATTCAAACCAAATCTATATACAAAATGACGCTTGGTATTACACAAATTTTGACCGAGGAGTTTTCAGTGTATTTTGGTCCCCACGAGGGTCCGAATATATTTTCTGATTATTTGTTCAGTAGAGATTGCAAGATTTCGCCGGGCGTGTGAGCTTACTCTCTCAATTGACGTAGGTTAAACAAATATCATTCCAGTTTCTTATAATTTTGTTTCTTCGAAAGAATGAGGTATAAGTTTAAACGAGTACAGAATTTGTATCGAGTACTCGTGATGTACTGAAGAGATATCGATCATTCGAACGATTTATTATATTTCAATTTGCCTCTTGCTTTAGAATAGTATTAGTAGTGGCCCAGAAATGTCAGTTTTGATGCCGCGTGAATACTCCCAATACTACTTTCTGAATCATGTAGTGTACCTGTATTTCGTGACATTTTGTCACTAGAGAGATGATTTGAGTTCAGTTTGCGCGATATTGACCACCATGCGAGGACGGGGTCAAAAGATCTCGAGCGGTGATTAAAAATAGGAGCCTGGAGAGACAAAAGTAGAACAACACTGAACTTCTGAAAAGAGCATGAATACAAAGAATAACATCTGAAGGTGAATCTGTAAGATGTTATCTGTGAAGGAGTATAATGGGTCAATTAAATAATGCACTTGATATTGAAAACGCTGGATTATAATCAAATGAATAATATTTTAAAAATATTATGGAATTTCAATTAATTACCTTATTTGCCTATTCCCATCTCCCAAAATAGCCACAATTTGGGGTCCCAAACCAAGCAGCTCCGTCATTGGGCCAGTCCACCCCTGATATTGATTGTCGCAAACGATTGACTGACTGGTCTTGATTTAAATTCGCATTGTCAAGTTGAAAAAGTCAACACTTGACTATTTGAAATGCAGGAGGAGAGGGACAAGGGAGTATTCAATCAAATCCAACACAGAACAAATACAAATAATAGTCAAGTTGCAAGACGGTTCTTAAACAAGGAGAACCATTCTATACTATTGGATTCTTTTTCAATCAATCTGTTCTGTTATCTGGACTTCTTGGTTTAGGGAGTCCAGAGTCTCCACGGGGCAAAAAGTTCCCACGAGGGTGAATGACATACAAATAACATGTCATATATTGTGAATGTTTATTATGGATCAACAATATTTGAGAAGGTACTTTTCTTTCCGGTGTGAAGCAGTTTCACTACAATATGTTCATCCAGAAAGCCACTACGAACGTTTATGATTTATTATGACACAAAAAATGTCACAAAATATGCACCTTGCGTTACATATATAATTCTATTATTTATCTGGATATTGTTTTGTGTATGTTATCGATGTGTTTGTGAAACAACTGACTTTGGGCTTAACTAAAAGTAAACAGTTGAACCGCATGCGCGTAACATACAAGACCAGGGAAAGTCACGCCATTTTTTATTGTAAATAAAGGTAACAGAAACTATTCGTTTGTATCAAAACGGATCCTCTAGTTGAAATCTCAATCTCTCTCTCTCTCTCTCTCTCTCTCTCTCTCTCTCTCTCTCTCTCTAGTTTATCTATAATAGAGGAAGGTTCACTCAATCAATGTACTTCATACTGGTTTTGTTGCGTGTAACGGTTCAGCGGATGAAACAACCAAAGTTTTCCAAACTTTTCTCGGAATGTTCAACTTTTTTTTCAATTTTTAATTTTTAATATTCTATTTCAAAATTGATATACATCAACAAATAACAGAAAATTTGATATATTTTTGTGAGTGGGTTTCCATTAACCAGATGACCTCATATATCAACACATTTCCTCTATCTTGTTATATAGTTAACATCTTCTATGGTCAACTTTTTTTCGGAAATATCATTCTTTTCAAACTGATAGACTCAGAGTGCATCAATTATTTAGAATGATGTCAGACAAACAATAGATATGAAAGTATATAATTCCACTTGTGAGACTCGAGAGTTCTACGTGCGTTTCCTCACTAGTAGAGTTGAGTTAATATTGTGAACAACCTGAAAGTTTCTCTCATTAGAACTCTATACAAAAGTACGTGTGAATACTGGTGTTTACATATATCTTTTATAGGGAGAAATAATACAGATGTAGTTAGATAACTAGCCGTTCATAATGGAAGTTACTCTAATTAGGACAACTCTATACCAAAGTTCGTCAGCATTGATGCACTATGCACAATAAGGTGGCATTATAAAGAAGCGAATAAATAAGACTCCATAAAACGCTTGCACACTGTTATGCCAATGTTTTCCTACATGTTTAGATCGGAAAATGCAGTCGCTGGCATATTTGCATTGGGTCGCGAGACTCACTTGTCATTGGACTTTTATGAGATATTCATGACATTACTAATAACATATAGAATCTTCCTGTAATAAAATAAATGAATAATTATTCAATTATTATCAATAATTATATAAATAATTTGAAATAAATGAATTCAAGATTTAAAATGAGAAATGCCATCTTATTGTCTATACTTCAGTCTATGAAGATACAGGGTGTAGTTCGGTTCATTTCAGGACTGATAGGACAGTTGGATCAATCCTTTGACAATTCGTCTCAAGTTTCGAGCAATCATCAAAAGTCATCTTCCGTATCCGAAAAGGCAATTTCTCGCATCATATAAAAATAGTATCATTTTCTTCAATATCAATAGTTCTAAATCAACGTTGATTGGGGTGGGCGAATTAATCGTCCTCAGCATCTCCAGCACATTTGATGTCTTGAAATGGAGGCTCGGAACGACATGGAGAAATATCAGTCTTTTGGTGATAACTTTCGAACGGTGTGAGATATCAAAATTCTGACATAATCTTCAATACCTTCAAAATGGTGTGAGTTATAAATGTCCAACGTCTAATTGTCAAACATTCACACCTTAAGAACATTTTTCAGCTGTATACATTTGACAATAATTATGCGATATTTGTTGAATAGTTTTCACTCATACCATTTTGCAGTTATTACAAATATCAGTGTTTCATCCGTATCACAATTTCAAATCTCACACTTTTCGAAAGTTATTTTTCGCGACTTAATTCTTGCACTCTGGAGCCAATATTTTATACACAACAATCTTCAACAATGTCCAAGAACCTAGTTAACCAGAGTGAAACATACTAGGAAAACGCTATATACGCGTTGTTGGACGAGCGGAAAGTATTAGTATGTCGACTTCTTTGCCAAACTTCTGCCTAAATTCGCCAATTGGGTGATATTCAAGTTATAAATGGGTAAAAACTGCTTCGAGTATAGTCCCAATTTAGCACATTTCATGTTTTTTTCCTAGAAATGGCTCATCCGATCAAGCTGAAAATTTCCAGAAATGTGTATCAAAATGTAATTCAACTTCACACAGAATTTCATTTTTTTGGAAAATAAAAATATTTTTATATTTTTCCCGCCGTGTTATTCTGAGGGTATTTTTGATATTTCTAAAATTTATAAAAATAAAAGTTACCACCCGATGATGCCACAAAACTATACAGATCTGAGTTAGATGAGGAATCATGAGGGAAAAAGTTTGAAGTTGATAGCTGTAGCCGTTTGACCTGTGGAGAACCGACAAAAAACATAAAAAATAAATAAATAAATGAAAAAAAAAAAAAAACACAAAAACGAACACCAATTTTTCTCAGTATGTCAAATTGAACCCTTGCTAAAGCTCGTCTAATAATTATATTCAAATTTCAAAACGCTTCGTATAACTTACAGAATGTAAGAAATACAAAATATACTCAAAATTGTAATATTCGAAATGAAAATTAAAGATTACATAATTATCGAAGTTGATGGAAATCGAGTGATTTCAGCCTCACCTTTCGTCAACTTTGTGGATACACGAGAGCCCGCTTTGCATAAAACTGTTCCTAGTCTGCTTTATTGATTCGTGTTCCAATCACGCGTTCTTAATTTGAATTAATTCTATGAATCTTCTTTCTATGTTTTCTGGCTCTCTCGTTTCGAGCAAATCGCAACTGATTTATTGAAAGATACATTTGGACCATTTGAGGATTATTCGATCATTACGAGCCGTGATGTACGAAATTGTCTGATTAGGATCTTGATCATGGTTGGACAAGACCAAAACAAGCTCGACTCAACTGACTTGTTTGCTGCAAACAACAGTTTTATGTGGGAGGAATATCTCATGTTACGTTCAGAGCATAATGCACCATGATACCGTAACTTGCTCTTGCTCTTGCGGTGTGTTGCATACGTAATATCTTCCAGGGGCAGTAACCCAAGCTTTTCTAATATTTCACTTAGTAACCTCTCAAGATTTCAACTTGGCACTATTTACCGTTCCAGTGATATCACTTTTCTATAGAGTGAATCGTAATTGATTTTGATACGATGTTCGCTCTTTTTTACAATTATTTATTTCCGGGAATAGCGTGAATTCCCATATATATAGCCGATCCAAGAATAGTTTTCGATTTCTTGCTCTCTCGCTTTCTTTCTCTCCTTTTCTCTATCTCTCTCTCTCTCTCACTCTCGCTCTTGCTCCGTCTCTCTCACACCTTGTACAAGATTACCATCTCCATTATTGCATCCAGTCCTTGAAGCAGTTGAGTACAGGAGTGTAGAGATAGGAAGGTTCGTGACAAACTTGACATCTATTGTTCACAGCTCCATTTGCTGAGGAATCGATCTTACGCACGCACACTTTCCGCTTTCCTCAATCAAGTTACACATGAATTATTGAATCACCCAAACATAAGTTGGTAAAAACAGAGTGGAATTTCAATCTCTATGTTATACATGCCGAGATGAACGTGATAAATATTCGTTTCTTGGCGACTTCACCAATAGCTAGGTTATTTGGGGGCACGAATCACCAGGTGATGGATGATATCCCCGCCTTTGCGGTCTTCGATAATGATTATTGTTTGCTTAACTACCCCACCAACGGCCAAGCTATCTGGGGGTAGGATCGAACGAGTAGATGATATAGGATGGTGTTTACAATTCCACCTTATGCGGGGCTTGAACCCACGCCTGACTTGACTTCAGTTCTAAAGCACTATTGGGGAAACGGGCGGCTGCTTAGTAGTCAACTTTCATTTCGTGTCCTCTTCAACCTGTCTGTTTTGATGACACAGTATGGAGACACGCACAATGCTAACAAAACAAATATGAAAATACAAATTATTCATCTCATATTATTTCCAGTTGAAAAGGTTTTTCAATTGGAAATAATATAAGATGATGATAATATTATAATTGTTCACTATTGTACGTTACATCCTTTAATTTGCAATGTTGTATATAATTGTATGCGTTCGGCATGATCCTCGTTGATAATATATAAATAACGTACAAGCAGCCAATTTTTCAGAATGAAAATGAAAATTCTCGAAAATATTTGATAAAGAGTTGTTGGGTTCATCGAAGTATGCAAGAAAGCCTCGATGTTGCACCACTGAGTCTCGGTATTGCTGTTCGTAGACAAGAAACCAGGGCGGAAAATTCGCCAGGGATTAATTTGCTGGGCCAGGTTTCTATTGAGGGTACGTCATGATAGGTTAGAACAGGTTTGAACCCACCACTCCAATAACCCAACGCGGTTATAACCCAACGCGGTTATAACCCAACGCGGTTATAACCCAACGCGGTTATAACCCAACGTCTGCGAGACGTTCAGGCTTTCACGTTATTAGTTCTCAAGACCATAGTTTTCAGTAGGCGCATGTCAAATATATTGCTGCTCCATTTTGATAACAAAAAAAAGGTTTACATCAATTAATATAGTTATTTTTGAAAATATCGCACTGCACTCAGCGCGCGAATCTTGACCAGAGAAGTCCAGACTTACAAGCTATGACTCCGTTAACTCTCACGACCGTATCTTTCAAATATACCAATTTGATTCATTCTTCATTTCGTTGCTCAATGAAGAAAAGTTCCGATTTCGTCACGAGCTATTTACGAAAAATTGAATAATTTATCCTGCGACATGATACATGGGTTTAGTGTAGAGTAGAATAAACTCGAAATATTATGCAGGAATATTGATATTCGCTGCGTATAGTTCAGGAATTCATTACGATATAACTTTAGTAATGGAGCTACAGTGGCAGTTTTAATGGAACTGCTCGTGTCATTTCAGTGAACATTACGTCACGAATCCGAGAAAAGAAGGGCCTGTGGAAGCAATTCACTTCCCCCGTATGACCTAGCTGTTGGTGGGATCGTCAAGCAAACAATAATCACCAAGCAATTCACTTCCCCCGTATGACCTAGCTGTTGGTGGGATCGTCAAGCAAACAATAATCACCAAGCAATTCACTTCCCCCGTATGACCTAGCTGTTGGTGGGATCGTCAAGCAAACAATAATCACCAAGCAATTCACTTAACAAATTAGTCAATTATATTCTGTAGAACTGTTATAAGTTCCTCTAAATACAGAGGAAAACATCATCACCTTCTATTCGATCTTAACCCTAGGGTTATTGGGTTTACATGTTATTCGAACAATAAAATCATTGATGCTGAGATTTACCAGCTAACTCTCGTGACAGTGACATGAAAATAGTCAAGCTCATCATTTATCACTCTATTGAAAAGCATTTTTAAAAAAATATTCGTTTTAATTTAACAATAGTAATCTACTGATTGCAAGTATATTTGATTGTGATCAGTCTGTATATTGAAAATAAACCAGAAACAAGTATTTTTGTTGCAGCCCTTGTCTCATTCAGCCAAGATCTTCTAGAAACTGCAGGATAGCAAGTTGGACGTGGATTTTTGTCGAAAAACACCTCAACACAGAAACTAGATTTCAATTGATGATGACTATATTCATCTCCCTGGTTCAAAACTAGAAATCATTATCTTTTGGGAAATTGTGATTTTTTTTGTTCTCCAGAGACGCTCTCTGGAGGCGAGAAAAATCATGACATACGTAGGATAACGTATAGGCATCACCGATTCTGTATGGAAACATGAACAGAATCGAGTAATGTCCACGTCACGACTCAGAAAAAAATCCTGCTCCTGGAGGAAAAATAAATAGATTATAATCTCTGACATTGAGACGATGATTTCTGGTTTCCTCTAGAATAAGGGTATCGTCATTATTCTTTGAAATATACTTTCAATATTGTGATGTCCTTCAACATCATTGATGTCATCCGCTAATTCGGATCCCCACATATCCAGCTGTTCGTGAAATAGTTAAGCAAACGATGGTCTATATTATGTTATTGTCAATTGGATACTTACGGATGATTCACCCTTGAAAGTTATTTTTTCGATGTGATAAAACCATGTTCCTGAAGAAAGTAAAAATAAATGTCATGAAAACTTGGGACTTGATATATATTGTAGCACAATATCTCACCACACATTACGTTCAAAATTCCAATCAATTGTGTTGATTGTGTGGAGTCAAATTGGCGAATGAAAAATATATGTTGCCCAAGAAATAGAAAACATATGCCGAATTAAGATTTTTTTTATTTCACAAATTATAATGACCAAGGTAACAATAGGAAAAATATTGTTCTTCGAATAAACTTATATTTTTTTCTGTTGAATTTGAGGATTTGTTTACCACCGTTTTAATCCACCGATTGAAAAATATCAATAGCTCTCATGATTCTGGGCCAGTTTTATATATATATAATACACAAACACACACATATACACACACACACATATATATATATATATATATATAGGAAACCAACGAACTTGGTGAAGGTTACATATTATTAGGTAAATTGAAAGACTTGGTTCTATTCGTTTTTGAAACTTTTGATTGATGGTGTCTCTTGGTTTTATATATGAACTAGAGTGAAAACAGTCGGGAGACGATCAGGTACGGTATGTACGCGTATAGCTGCTTCTTAGCCCCACTCTTTTATCATTTTCAAACCACTGGTTTTGACAAATGGTTGACAAATGGTTGACAAAAGGTTCAAATAAATAGATATGAATTGCTTCGAGCTAGTGCCTTGAATAGGAGTAGAAAGACAATGTTTTGAACTGAACTTGGTTCTCTGTACGGTTGTACTGCAAAACTTATGCTCGAAACGGAAGGCAGCTTACTAACAACCGTACTGCGTCCAACATTACGTCTTCTGGGTTCGATGACTACCAATCTGATTGAGTCTCTTTCTCTTACTCTCTCTATCACATTCTTTCTCTCGCTGTCTCACGCTTCCTATCACTCTAGAAGACTTTCACATGATTTGTACACAACGTTGGTTTATTATCCGAAACTCATCTGAATTTAATATTCAAGGTATCGAGATTTGATCGAAACATCACAATTAAAGTGAGTCAATCTTTGTAATTCTCAATTCTAATCATGGACTAGAATCTATGTAGGTATATCTCTACTTTACTAAGTGTTTGTTGTATTTAGAAAATACGTGTCAAACTATGTTGTAGTCTGTACCTGCTTGCCGGAATGAAAGGTGTTAAAAATTATAATCCAAACAAGCTTGCCTGTATATTTTGTTTAATACTGTAATTCCCAGATAACATAATCGAATGATGGATCTAAACACGAGATTCCGGCCAGCTGCTTGGCTAATACCTCAATTGCATGCTGCATGCCGTAAACTGTGTGAGTTGGATACTAGTCGTTGGCTGGGGAGAGAGTAGAGCGGCATTTGGAGCTGCGAGTACACAAGGTTCGAGCTAAAAGAACACGACCTTAAGCAGTGCCTCATTCGTTAACAAAAAGTGCATATGTGCTTCAAAATTAGACAGTCAGGTGATTTGGAATTTCTAAAAAATGGGAAACGTTGGGGACATTGTACCGCACAAACAACCCAGCAGGGTGACATGGTTTGAGCCTCGAAAATAGACGCAATTTCATCTCATTCAATCGATATATTGATCGAGTGAACATTTTTGAATGTGTAAGCCGTCTGACCAAAAAATCTTACAAAATATGCAATTTACATAATATGCAAGATACCTAGGCGCCGCCCAACCTCGTGTACCCCCTAATACAACATTGGCTACGAGTATATGAGGCTCAATCGTGATATTCTTACATTGATGTAATATAATAAGAATTATGAACAGAATATTGAGATATCATCAGTCTATACTGGTTATTGCGATGGCACTTGGCAAAATGAGCGGTCTGATTGGGGAGAGTTGGCGCTCGGTGCTCGAAGCTTGCTTGAGTCTCGGTAATGGGGGACGACTACCTAACGCCCTACCGTATTGATCTCGATAATTATACCATCACCTGTTGCCCGCACACACACACACACACACACACACAAGCATTCAACAATCTATTTCCGATTAAAGCGGACTCAAGTTGGCGCTAGGACTGGAACATGGGCGACGTGGGTCGTACTTGATAGCAATCGATGTTCTTCCTCACTCAAGTCATTCAGATATTTATGGTGATGAACATCTCTCGTGATATTTGCAATCTCATGCTTGTGATTCAATCCAATATAGATTTGCATCCTCGAAAGAAGAAGTTGGTCCACAGGCATAACAAGTATCATTTTGTTCTATTTATTGTCCATTACGGAAACAGCAATTACAAACACCACAAAAATCGTTCGAAAACGTTCAATTTTTGAAGTTCCAGTGGGTTTTTACACAGTTTACCGAATTATTATCAATGATTAGACTTTTTGACAACTTTCTGCTGTGAACCACGCACGTTATCATTATTGAACAATTGAATATATAACCCATGCTGAATACGTTATTCGATTACACCAAACGGTTTTCGTGATGACTTATTCATTTTATTCTCAATGATGTTGTTAGTTGCACCTAACATGGCGCCTCCACTGTACATAAACAACTTTATCTGTCGAGATTTATTCTGGTGGTCATTCTCACATTACTACTAATAATTGAAAACATTGTGTGTTGCTCAGCTCCACTATGTGCAACACCCACTTATTGTCCAAACCACCCGTAATCTGGTCTTATCAATCATGTTCCAAGTGGCACCTAACAGCTCCACTATGTGCAACACCCACTTATTGTCCAAACCACCCGTAATCTGGTCTTATCAATCATGTTCCAAGTGGCACCTGACACGGCACCTCCACTATGCATACGAATATTGTGTGTTGCTCAGCTCCACTATGTCCTGCACCCACTTATTGTCCAAACCACCCGTGATCTGGTCTTATCAATCATGTTCCAAGTGGCACCTAACAGCTCCACTATGTGCAACACCCACTTATTGTCCAAACCACCCGTAATCTGGTCTTATCAATCATGTTCCAAGTGGCACCTAACAGCTCCACTATGTGCAACACCCACTTATTGTCCAAACCACCCGTAATCTGGTCTTATCAATCATGTTCCAAGTGGCACCTAACAGCTCCACTATGTGCAACACCCACTTATTGTCCAAACCATCCGTAATCTGGTCTTATCAATCATGTTCCAAGTGGCATCTAACACGGCACCTCCACTATGCATACGAATATTGTGTGTTGCTCAGCTCCACTATGTGCAACACCCACTTATTGTCCAAACCACCCGTAATCTGGTCTTATCAATCATGTTCCAAGTGGCACCTGACACGGCACCTCCACTATGCATACGAATATTGTGTGTTGCTCAGCTCCACTATGTCCAACACCCACTTATTGTCCAAACCACCCGTAATCTGGTCTTATCAATCATGTTCCAAGTGGCACCTGACACGGCACCTCCACTATGCATACGAATATTGTGTGTTGCTCAGCTCCTCTATGTCCAACACCCACTTATTGTCCAAACCACCCGTAATCTGGTCTTATCAATCATGTTCCAAGTGGCACCTGACACGGCACCTCCACTATGCATACGAATATTGTGTGTTGCTCAGCTCCACTATGTCCAACACCCACTCATTGTCCAAACCACCCGTAATCTGGTCTTATCAATTATGTTCCAAGTGGCACCTAACACGGCACCTCCACTATGCATACGAATATTGTGTGTTGCTCAGCTCCACTATGTGCAACACCCACTTATTGTCCAAACCACCCGTAATCTGGTCTTATCAATCATGTTCCAAGTGGCACCTAACACGGCACCTCCACTATGCATACGAATATTGTGTGTTGCTCAACTCCACTATGTGCAACACCCACTTATTGTCCAAACCACCCGTAATCTGGTCTTATCAATCATGTTCCAAGTGGCACCTAACACGGCACCTCCACTATGCATACGAATATTGTGTGTTGCTCAACTCCACTATGTCCAACACCCACTTATTGTCCAAACCACCCGTAATCTGGTCTTATCAATTATGTTCCAAGTGGCACCTAACACGGCACCTCCACTATGCATACGAATATTGTGTGTTGCTCAGCTCCACTATGTGCAACACCCACTTATTGTCCAAACCACCCGTAATCTGGTCTTATCAATCATGTTCCAAGTGGCACCTAACACGGCACCTCCACTATGCATACGAATATTGTGTGTTGCTCAACTCCACTATGTGCAACACCCACTTATTGTCCAAACCACCCGTAATCTGGTCTTATCAATCATGTTCCAAGTGGCACCTAACACGGCACCTCCACTATGCATACGAATATTGTGTGTTGCTCAACTCCACTATGTCCAACACCCACTTATTGTCCAAACCACCCGTAATCTGGTCTTATCAATCATGTTCCAAGTGGCACCTAACACGGCACCTCCACTATGCATACGAATATTGTGTGTTGCTCAGCTCCACTATGTGCAACACCCACTTATTGTCCAAACCACCCGTAATCTGGTCTTATCAATAGACCACAGCAAAAACTAACTGCGCATGCGCGAGTATATTTGCTACTTGAGGAATGTATGTGTGACAGGAGCGCGCGAAAGCCATTACAGTGTGTTATTAGGTGGCTGGTATTCGAAAGTTTATTTATTTAATAATTAGTATGAGTGATGCCAGAAGTAACAGGTCTTATGGGACGGTTTGTTGTGTTCCTGACTGCAAA
Source organism: Brachyptera risi (assembly GCA_964007535.1). Taxonomy (NCBI): domain Eukaryota; kingdom Metazoa; phylum Arthropoda; class Insecta; order Plecoptera; family Taeniopterygidae; genus Brachyptera; species Brachyptera risi. The sequence goes on along the minus strand of OZ023327.1, from coordinate 73,425,875 downwards.
AACAACACAAAATTCAACCGTAATGTGTCATGGCATCTATTTCCCAAAGATGTGACACTTAGGGCCGAATGGATACGTCGCGTAAATCGCACAGGAGACCACGGAAAATATAGCAAGTGGTGTCCAAGTAATCACCATCCAAGTAATCAACATCCGGTACCCAGCTCGATAATGCTTTTTCGATGTTTGGAAATGATTTTCTATTCCTGATTCGGAATATCCTTCTGGAAAACTCCTAGTTAATTTCGTCCAGCCTCCTCTGGGCAAGTCTTTTAGTCCTTGACTAGGGCTACGGGTAGCGGAGCCAGGACCGTCACGACAGTTTCCTGGAATGTTCTCCAGTGATGAAGTGCTTAGCCTAAAAATAAAGTATACATAATATAAGAACTTTCTGATTCAAAATCAGTTCTAATAGGCCTAGGCCTATTCGTTCTGAACAATAATTATGAGTAAATAAATTTAATGGAATTGCTGCTTACATTGTGTGTGGGCCTATACAGGTTTGTATATGGTATAGGCCTACCTAAGGCTCTTCAACTGAGGCACGCACCTGGAAAAGGTTTAAATCATCAATTCCCATACTGGTACTTCAATATCAACATTGATTAGCATTATATTGATAGAGGCATGTGGACATCATTTATTTACATGGTGGTTGTTCTCCTTGTGTTGTTAAACACTGTTTCAGCTTCGAAAATGAAGGCTCCTATTATTGTTATTAATATTATCCTTATTTTAATAGAAGGTATTAAAATACTAGTAGCCTTACCTTTACCTATCTTAAAACTCTTCCTCATAAGTCCAGTCATGTCATAGACTTACCATTTGGCGGCATTGAAAGTATTGAACTCGCGCCAATTCGTCACACCCTGGACCCATGAAGCAATGCGGCTGATTTTAGTTCGCTAGCTGGAGCGCTGATAGTTTTTGCTGTGGTCTATTATGTTCCAAGTGGCACCTAACACGGCACCTCCACTATGCATACGAATATTGTGTGTTGCTCAGCTCCTCTATGTCCAACACCCACTTATTGTCCAAACCATCCGTAATCTGGTCTTATCAATTATGTTCCAAGTGGCACCTAACACGGCACCTCCACTATAAATACGAATATTGTGTGTTGCTCAGCTCCACTATGTCCAACATCCACTTATTGTCCAAACCACCCGTAATCTGGTCTTATCAATTATGTTCCAAGTGGAACCTAACACGGCACCTCCACTATGCATACGAATATTGTGTGTTGCTCAGCTCCACTATGTCCAACACTCACTCATTGTCCAAACCACCCGTAACCTGGTCTTATCAATTATGTTCCAAGTGGCACCTAACACGGCACCTCCACTATAAATACGAATATTGTGTGTTGCTCAGCTCCACTATGTGCAACACCCACTTATTGTCCAAACCACCCGTAATCTGGTCTCATCAATTATGTTCCAAGTGGCACCTAACACGGCACCTCCACTATGCATACGAATATTGTGTGTTGCTCAACTCCACTATGTGCAACACCCACTTATTGTCCAAACCACCCGTAATCTGGTCTTATCAATTATGTTCCAAGTGGAACCTAACACGGCACCTCCACTATGCATACGAATATTGTGTGTTGCTCAGCTCCACTATGTCCAACACCCACTTATTGTCCAAACCACCCGTGATCTGGTCTTATCAATTATGTTCCAAGTGGCACCTAACACGGCACCTCCACTATGCATACGAATATTGTGTGTTGCTCAGCTCCACTATGTCCAACACTCACTCATTGTCCAAACCACCCGTAACCTGGTCTCATCAATTATGTTCCAAGTGGCACCTAACACGGCACCTCCACTATAAATACGAATATTGTGTGTTTCTCAGCTCCACTATGTCCAACACCCACTTATTGTCCAAACCACCCGTAACCTGGTCTCATCAATTATGTTCCAAGTGGCACCTAACACGGCACCTCCACTATGCATACGAATATTGTGTGTTGCTCAGCTCCACTATGTCCAACACCCACTTATTGTCCAAACCACCCGTAACCTGGTCTCATCAATTATGTTCCAAGTAGCACCTAACACGGCACCTCCACTATACATACGAATATTGTGTGTTGCTCAGCTCCACTATGTGCAACACCCACTCATTGTCCAAACCACCCGTAATCTGGTCTCATCAATTATGTTCCAAGTGGCACTCAACACGGCACCTCCACTATAAATACGAATATTGTGTGTTGCTCAGCTCCTCTATGTCCAACACCCACTCATTGTCCGAACCATTCGTAACCTGGTCTTATCAATTATGTTCCAAGTGGCACCTAACACGGCACCTCCACTATAAATACGAATATTGTGTGTTGCTCAGCTCCACTATGTGCAACACCCACTCATTGTCCAAACCATCCGTAATCTGGTCTTATCAATTATGTTCCAAGTGGCACTTAACACGGCACCTCCACTATAAATACGAATATTGTGTGTTGCTCAGCTCCACTATGTGCAACACCCACTCATTGTCCAAACCACCCGTAATCTGGTCTCATCAATTATGTTCCAAGTGGCACCTAACACGGCACCTCCACTATGCATACGAATATTGTGTGTTGCTCAGCTCCACTATGTGCAACACCCACTCATTGTCCAAACCACCCGTAATCTGGTCTCATCAATTATGTTCCAAGTGGCACCTAACACGGCACCTCCACTATAAATACGAATATTGTGTGTTGCTCAGCTCCACTATGTGCAACACCCACTCATTGTCCAAACCACCCGTAATCTGGTCTTATCAATTATGTTCCAAGTGGCATCTAACACGGCACCTCCACTATGCATACGAATATTGTGTGTTGCTCAGCTCCTCTATGTCCAGCACCCACTTATTGTCCAAACCATTCTTAATCTGGTCTTATCAATTATGTTCCAAGTGGCACCTAACACGGCACCTCCACTATGCATACGAATATTGTGTGTTGCTCAGCTCCACTATGTCCAACACCCACTTATTGTCCAAACCACCCGTAATCTGGTCTTATCAATTATGTTCCAAGTGGCACCTAACACGGCACCTCCACTATGCATACGAATATTGTGTGTTGCTCAGCTCTACTATGTCCAACACCCACTTATTGTCCAAACCACCCGTAATCTGGTCTTATCAATTATGTTCCAAGTGGCACCTAACACGGCACCTCCACTATGCATACGAATATTGTGTGTTGCTCAGCTCCACTATGTCCAACACCCACTTATTGTCCAAACCACCCGTAATCTGGTCCTATCAATTATGTTCCAAGTGGCACCTAACACGGCACCTCCACTATGCATACGAATATTGTGTGTTGCTCAGCTCCACTATGTCCAACACCCACTTATTGTCCAAACCACCCGTAATCTGGTCTTATCAATCATGTTCCAAGTGGCACCTAACACGGCACCTCCACTATGCATACGAATATTGTGTGTTGCTCAGCTCCACTATGTGCAACACCCACTTATTGTCCAAACCACCCGTAATCTGGTCTTATCAATTATGTTCCAAGTGGCACCTAACACGGCACCTCCACTATGCATACGAATATTGTGTGTTGCTCAGCTCCACTATGTGCAACACCCACTTATTGTCCAAACCACCCGTAATCTGGTCTTATCAATCATGTTCCAAGTGGCACCTAACACGGCACCTCCACTATGCATACGAATATTGTGTGTTGCTCAGCTCCACTATGTGCAACACCCACTTATTGTCCAAACCACCCGTAATCTGGTCTTATCAATTATGTTCCAAGTGGCACCTAACACGGCACCTCCACTATGCATACGAATATTGTGTGTTGCTCAGCTCCACTATGTCCAACACCCACTTATTGTCCAAACCACCCGTAATCTGGTCTTATCAATTATGTTCCAAGTGGCACCTAACACGGCACCTCCACTATAAATACGAATATTGTGTGTTGCTCAGCTCCACTATGTCCAACACTCACTCATTGTCCAAACCACCCGTAATCTGGTCTCATCAATTATGTTCCAAGTGGCACCTAACACGGCACCTTCACTATAAATACGAATATTGTGTGTTGCTCAGCTCCACTATGTGCAACACCCACTCATTGTCCAAACCATCCGTAATCTGGTCTTATCAATTATGTTCCAAGTGGCACCTAACACGGCACCTCCACTATGCATACGAATATTGTGTGTTGCTCAGCTCCACTATGTGCAACACCCACTCATTGTCCAAACCACCCGTAATCTGGTCTTATCAATTATGTTCCAAGTGGAACCTAACACGGCACCTCCACTATGCATACGAATATTGTGTGTTGCTCAGCTCCACTATGTGCAACACCCACTTATTGTCCAAACCACCCGTAATCTGGTCTCATCAATTATGTTCCAAGTGGCACCTAACACGGCACCTCCACTATAAATACGAATATTGTGTGTTGCTCAGCTCCACTATGTGCAACACCCACTCATTGTCCAAACCATCCGTAATCTGGTCTTATCAATTATGTTCCAAGTGGCACCTAACACGGCACCTCCACTATAAATACGAATATTGTGTGTTGCTCAGCTCCACTATGTCCAACACTCACTCATTGTCCAAACCACCCGTAATCTGGTCTTATCAATTATGTTCCAAGTGGCACCTGACACGGCACCTCCACTATAAATACGAATATTGTGTGTTGCTCAGCTCCACTATGTCCAACACTCACTCATTGTCCAAACCATCCGTAATCTGGTCTTATCAATTATGTTCCAAGTGGCACCTAACACGGCACCTCCACTATAAATACGAATATTGTGTGTTGCTCAGCTCCACTATGTGCAACACCCACTCATTGTCCAAACCATCCGTAATCTGGTCTTATCAATTATGTTCCAAGTGGCACCTAACACGGCACCTCCACTATAAATACGAATATTGTGTGTTGCTCAGCTCCACTATGTCCAACACCCACTCATTGTCCAAACCATCCGTAATCTGGTCTTATCAATTATGTTCCAAGTGGCACCTAACACGGCACCTCCACTATAAATACGAATATTGTGTGTTGCTCAGCTCCACTATGTCCAACACTCACTCATTGTCCAAACCACCCGTAATCTGGTCTTATCAATTATGTTCCAAGTGGCACCTGACACGGCACCTCCACTATGCCAACACCCACTCCTTGTCCTGTTTGTAATCTAGTTTTCTCAATTTGATTGTGAGTTTAATCTAGTAATCTCAATTGAATTGTAAGTTTAATCTAGTCTTCTCAATTGAATTGTAAGTGGCATCTCTACTATAATTGAGAATCATGCATAGCTCAACTATGCCCTATATATTCATCTTATACACAATCTAGTCAGTGTTCTGGTCCATATTGCATCACTATCCTTCTTCTACCAACAAGAATTCAATACTCATCAAGTCTGGCACCTCCACTGTATGGCTAAATTGACACAATGATCAGACATTCACCCAAGTGAACGGTGTGAGATGTATCTCTGATGGAGAGCGTATGAACCGCCCTATGTGGCATACGGTAGCCCTATACTATTCCCTATAGTAGGCCTACGATGATTGAATCTGTGAAGAGCCACTTATAATGAACAATATCCAAAATAAATGCGTTTAAATTCATGAAGTCAGCAGCAATTTGCTATATTGTTTTAAACTCATTGTCTTCTGCAACGTATTGGACTTCATAATAACCGCTGTAGACGGATCTCTCTCTCTCTCTCTCTCTCTCTCACTTTCCTGCCTCTCAATCATGATTATTGTTCGTTCAACGATCCCACTCACAGCTAGGTTATTTGGGGATTGAATGATAAGGATATAATGGAACACTGAAGTGATGATGAGTGAAAGAACATTCCCAGAAACTCGTGCCTTATGTAGGATTCAAATTCACGTCCAACGGTGACTTTAGTTTCTAAAGCTGTGCCGTAGTTGACTGTTTTACGAAGGGTGGCCTGTCTGCATTCTGAAACCGCAGTACCTCCTCCGTGTTATGTGAATTGTGAGAAATAATCTATTGTCTAGTGGGATGTAGGGCCTCGACACAACGCTCACCTTGTTTTAGAATCACTTTTCGCCCGCTGGCTCAACCAGAGAAATGACATGTGATGTTCTTTCATCGCGCTTGTTGGCTAGTTTCTGATGGAAATGTTGTCGTTTAGCATCATGCTTAAAACTATCGAGCGGACGGTGTGCCGGCGGGCGTGCATATGCTGATGCACATGTAAAACATGATCCAGTTCTTCCCATTGTCTCACACGTGCATGCCAACAACCTAATGGATTCCATTTGTATCATTGTGTAATATGTTGGTAATTATTTGTGTGTACGTAGTCCAGGATCAGCCGAGTCCGTGTAGAGCAACTGTGAACACAATAGACGACACCGCATGCACTGATTGTTTTGATAAAGAGGCAATGAATCACTGGCCTGTCGTCGAATGCTGGCTAACCTAGTCTAGACAACACCGTGCTAAAGCTCTACGTCACAGCGACCTAAGCCGTATTGACTGTGAAATATTCTTATAGCTGTAGCGCATTCTCAACGGTCACTCGTGGTGTGTGACCTGGTCTTGCGTGTGCGTGTGCGTGTGACAAGGGCTCGGGTTTCAATTGCAGATTTTTGGGGGGGTTTCAAATATTAAACTGATGCTCCAGCTCACGGTTTACGGGACTGGATGATTTTTTAGCGATCTATATTGGATTTTTTTTATTCAATTCACACTCGGGTTTGATGTATAAGTTATGACATCACAGTTTAGCACGGAGTTGTCGGGATTAGGGACTGTTGGAAACAAACCCTAACTGTTCATTCAATTTATATTTTATTGTCGATTATAGCCTTATAGGTTAGTGTAGGGCTAATATGTTCAGCGAGTAGAACTATTCAGACTGTTGGAATGATGTGAAGGAGGCGTTCGTGGCTTACCGTTAAGGAACTATCCAGTGTCTACTTTAACGACTGAGGGATACCACACTAAACCTTGGTCAGGATGGTCGACCATCACAAGAATCGAAACCCGGTCTCCTAAATTACGGCTGACCTCTTCAGCGACTCATTTACCCTACCCATCTCAGTCAGAATACATTTGCAGTTACATATAAGCTCACCATAGGATGAAATTAAAATTAATACTGAACCAAATCTACAGAAAGTATGAACATTGAATTATTAGCAAATGAAAGTACCTCGACTACAGTTTCATACAATTTTGCATGAATTGAGCAGGTAGACCTCAAGTAAAATAACAAATATGATTTTTTTGTTCTATGACCACAAGTGTCCTATCCTTTCCTGTCTCTATTGGGATCTAGACGTGAGTAGTTGACGGTATTCACACCAGCCAGCCAGCCAGTCAGCCAGTCAGCTCTTGGCACCGACAAAAGAGTACACTTCGCGTTAAACGTCACCGAGTTCCCCGATTCACGGTAATAATGTATAATAATGCGCAAAGCCGGGTGTTCAAGCTGCTCGTACGTTGCTTTCTATATTAAATACGAAAACTCGCTACCGAGAAAAAATCCCGGTATATATTTGTCACGTTGATAGATGAGCGATCTGAGAGACTTACGTTTTTCGAAAATAGAAATTTCTTCAATATTGCTGAAATGATTTATAGATAGACTTAAAAACACGAAGAATAAAGTAGTACGGGAACACTCATGGAAATTTTAAATAATATATGTGTGTAAAAAGCTCTGCAGTTGAAATACTCTTCAGATTCCCATTTGATAAGGATTGAGCGTTGTGTGCAATCTTCTTACGATGAAGTGGAACATATGCACGAGCACAGATTCATTTCTTATTCATGATTCGTGAATAAACAGAAATAAGAAATAAAAGATTGTCATATTGCGCATATAATTAATTTTGTAATAACCTTCTACCAACAATCAGAGCGGCAACAAGTAGTTCAGTATGAACGCGCTCGTTTCAAGTGACCCGGGTGATGAGGAAGAATCGGACCGTGGTTCGATCCCCGCCAGTTCGTTGTTTCTCTGTAGCTCAGGCAAATGCCATAATGGCTCCTTTAATATAGGCCACGACCGCTCTCATCCCAATATCCTTCCCATCACCCGAGAACTGAGAAACCTTCATCTCATCAATCAATCAATAATCCGACGCCAATATATCTTATTTTTGATCCCAGTGCGTCGTTAAACCCAATCAGAAGGAAGAATCTGATTGTGTGAATAGTGGTTGAATGCTGTGTAGCATGCAGTGGCTGATATCATGGCTGTGGTTAGCAGTAGAGAGTTCCATGCACTGTCAACTACCTCAAGTCTCCTTTCTAGAGACGTTTCTACGTTTAATCCAATCATAAAATGATCCAAACTTATATTCTAATATACTCGTGGATGAATACATAATCACAGCTTCAGGAGTAAAACTCTAAGCAACTTTTGAATTCACTTACATTTTGAATAGACTGTCTGAAATAGGTTTAGAACAACGAGATGTATAAAACCGTGTACTAGACGTGGAATGTGAAACATTCTGGTGCATGTGCTCATCAACAAAGATAGACAATTTGTCGAATTGATATTGATGAAACATGAAGTAGTGATGGATGAAGATAGATGCAATAAAAGTGTGGCATTTACGTTCGTCACTCACCCTGTAATAATCTGCATCAGTCTTGAAAATTAGATTTCAACAAAATATATGCAATTTTGAAAAACCCTATAGTTTATTCTAACTGTAAGAACAATCGATTTGTTTGCATGAATCAATTTTTTTTAGCAACGTTAGGTTAATTTCTTTACATGGGTTTTCAATACTTGATTCCAATAATATGTCCATATATGGAGTAAAATGATGAAACATGCGTTGTGTTTAGATGCGCGTAGCGAAGATTTCCATTCCATACCGAAGAAATTGGTATCCGTTTTTTTTTTTGTACGCGGCATACAGGTCAGGAAAAAGACAATTGACTTGAAACTGTTCCCACATATTGGTGTGTCACAGCAAAATAGGTTGGGAGTTTTTCAGAAAAACTAGTCGAACGATTTTTCAGGAAAAAAATCGAAAGTTTAGAAATAATAATAATAACGAAGAATAACCCGGAGGAAAAATTCTTGAAAAAACAAAATTTTTCAGGAGATATAAAAATTGCACTGAATATGAATAAAACTATCACACACATTTTCAGTGATTTTCACAACAATCGGATGAGAAATAACGAAGAAAACGAATTTTTAATGTATTTTTTTCACATTAATCGGAGCTATTAGGAAACCAATTGAATTTAAGCAACAACTGTCACCAATCAATCCAGAATGATCAAAATGAGTGATGAATAAAACAGGAAGGCAGTGATATTTTGAACGTTTGAAGTAATCTACTGTCCGTAGAAATGGATTGAGCGACAGAATATTTTACACTATAGATTTCCATACTTCTAAGCTCATCTGACAACGCATGTACTGCGTGATCCTAGTGCACATTCGAAACACCCGTAACCTATAGGTACTCCGAAATCCTTTGATACTATCATTGAACGTCTGACACAGAATGTAAAATCCTACGTATGGTCTCCTTTGTCATTTAACTGAAGATTCACGCCGAAAGGGTCCATGATGTAGGCTAAACACTGTATATTTAAATGTAACTGAATAGTCATAACAGCTAGGTTGTGTGTAAGTGAAAATGAGCTGGTAATAATGAAACGATGGGTGAAAGGACGTTCACGAGAAAGAACCCATGTGTGCAGCGTGACTCGGGACACTGTGCTACGAGGAACGAGACTTTACGGCACCACATCTTCAAGTATAACGCTCAGTTTTTACCAGCTCATTGAAATAAAAAAACATCATCTCACGAAGTTGCATTCATTCAAAATGAAGTGTATATTATATTGTCTACATTCCCCTTGTGAGATGTCAACGCATCCATAAACAAACTCTATGTGAATCGCTTGGAAGTAAATGGCCGGGGAAGGCGCCAATTATTTCTGGCCTAGGGGCGAAACATATTTAGACACGGCTGTGGCGAGACTCGAACCCACACTCGTCTGACGCAAGATTTCAAAGCAGAGCCTCGACTGTCTGAACCAAAGGGATGGCATCATAGATTATTGTTTGGATTGAGGATTGAATATCCTGATAAGGTACAGAATGGACAGCTTCATTCATTCAACGATTAGAGAACAACAACAATGACGGCCCTAGCTTCCTCCCTCTTTCCCAGTCTCCCCCTCCCCCTCCCCCTCCCCTTTGTCAGCACGACGTGGGTTGGGCGCGTAGGTAACCAACACTGACTCAAATCCACTCAAGAGTCAACTCTTTACTCGAACATTTTCCATCTCCTCAACAGTGTACCACATCTGACATATCAGTTTGTTGAGTTCTCAGTAGAAAGTAGTGAGGTGCTTGCTACAAATAAGGAATAATGACTTGATATATCAAGCTCAAGTTTGTAAACGGTTGCATGTGATGTTGTCGCGCCTCGTCTCGCATATTGATGAGGCCCGTGGCGTTAGCACAACACGTTATAGGCAGTGTATTCATAATTGACGAGTGCCAGCTAGACTAGTAGACCGACCTGGACTCATCTAAATTACAGACACACTCTTTATTTCTTTCTCTCTCTCTCACGTACATACACGCTCTCACAAGTACGCTCTCGGGCACGCATTGTATGCTTGCACGCATGCTTGCAATGTAGCACAACTAGGCCATCATGCGACCACTTTTGATTGCGCGCATATTTGCTAATAGATATGTCGCTTATCCCGCTTGAGACTTGATGAAATCATAACAAATGCCTTCGACAGAATAGAAACTTGCTTGGAACTTGTTCAGGATTTACACAAGCAAGCTATAATATAATTGAAAATGAACGAATAGGTTGTCGACTTGTCGTAAGTCACTAGTTATTAAATGTAGAGATAAATATACCAATTAAAAGAGAGTATAGCACACATTTCAGGATGGAATGAATATCTTTGATTAAAATGATGAACTAAACACAAGCGAACATAGAACTTGATACAAGTGAACAAAAAACCAACCTCTATAATAAAGTTGGCCTATAATCCATATGATAGAATGACGTCAGAGAAATGAGGTATTATCTGATAGTTATTGTGAATCTAGTTAGATACAATGATGTGAGGTTATTAAAGAAATGAAAGAGTCTTTCACTGATCACATCTTTCACATCTTTTCACTGATTACTGTTCTGATCAATTTATTTGTGTCAATCAATCTGTGTTATTTTTCGTTATATATTCACACACTGAAATTTCAATTGCCATGTTTTACATCTTCAACTCTCACAAAACAACAATCAAATTGAGGCTTGACTGTGGAATTGAGGCTTGACTGTGGAATTGAGGCTTGACTGTGGAATTGAGGCTTGACTGTGGAATTGATCAATATAGATGGTAATAATTACAAATTGTTTATCATACAGTGTACACAAATAGTGAACAATATTAGTGGTATTTTGCAAATCATCTATCAGCAAATATTATGTATTGAATTATGTATGCAAATATTAATAATGATGATGATAATAATAATAATACTGTTCTCATTGGTCCAGAGGAATCAAACATATAAGTATGGCATTGGACAAGTCATGAAAACATTACCGAACATGTATGTCACGATTCAGACGATTTCATATTTCAGGATTGAATTACAATTCTTCACAATGCACGAAATAATGTAAAATCATTGGATCATGATCACATCAGTCTTACGAATATAATCACAGATAAAAGAAAGGATTAATGATTCTTCTCAAGTAGAGAATATATAAATAATATTAAAATCGAACGAAATCATTGACTGTATACAAACATTTTTCAATGAGATACTTCGTCAATGTTGATTTGATTTTCAACGCACCATCTTTTTGAATGTCATGCTGTAAATTGTTATAAGAAGTTGAGCCTGCATAGCTGGGGCAATTGTCTGACATCTTGAGATGACGTATTTTCACATGTACTCTATCATATCCTCTTGTGAAGTTTGCTTGTTCTCTTGTCTCCTTGTTTGCTATTAAAATATGCTTGTTTTCATGTACTTACATAAAATACATACAAATATAAAGAGAGGGTAAAGCTAACACATGAAATCTTCTGAACATATCAGCACAAGAGTCCTTATAATAAACATCACCACACGGGTTCGAAGTTGAACTGGCGTTTGCTAAAGAGCGTATTGCTTTTTTCTGAAGTATACATTATCTAGAAGCATGATGAGAGTTTCCCCTTGGAATAATTCTATATTGTAACCCAAACTGTATGTATGCGAAGAACACCATTTTAGCCGTTTCGAAATTGCAAAGGTTCATAATACGTTTCACTAGAAAACATCCTGACTACTTTCTGTCAAGCATGACTGATATGTTTATCCCAGTCGAAGGTACTGTCTACTATTACTCCAAGAAATGTTGTATCTTGTTGTTCAGTTATGCTTCAGCCTTGAAGCCTATAATCAGAGGACTCGTTATTGGTTCCGAGTTGCAAAAGTACTGTTATTTTTTTTAGAGAACAGTTCATTTTTCAATTAGCAGTGTTCAAGCAGCTGTACTATTTACTATTGACTTGCACTAATCGTGCCATCTGCAGATGATGTTAGCGAACCCTTGTGAAGTAGTAGGCCCATCATTCAAGGGATATGGAACCCATGTTCCTCGAGTAACCATGTGATGTGTGAGCTTATGCTGATCTCACTCGTAGCTAGAATCTTGTATCCACAAAAGATGACCATTCATTTACAAACTGAGTCATTGTAAGAATATCGTTAATTATACTTTGCAACATCAGGAATAGGCCTACATGCTTTTGGAAGATGCCTCTTGCGTTTATTATCGTAAACCTCGCCATGAAAATCTCCCAAATTACTGAAGACATATATATATATATATATATATATATATATATATATATATATATATATATATATATATATATATATATATATATATATATATATATAAATAGTGATGGGTAAATTCACGGAATTTATAATCGAGGAAATATTCCCGGAAACATTTTCAAGATGGAAATTTCCAGGGAATGTATATTTTTTCTTGTTAAAACTCAATATGGAATAAAAAAAAACAGCAAAAAAATACCAATATTCCTTCATTTTTGTGTAAATGGCTATTTGAAGTTCGATGCCCAATCTGCTGTTTCTAGGATTGTGTGTATAGATAAGAAACAAGAGATTAGTGAATATGAAGATGGGTTATTACAACTAATTACAGGAAGGATACGAAGAAAAAAGCCTACTTACATTCTGTGTGTGTATAAGTCTTTATGACAAATAATCACAGACATTACATGAAAACGAAAAAGGTGCTATATAAATGATCTCGTCCAAGGCCTGTCAAGACCTAGGCCTATGTATCACGATCAGTAAGGCATTATAGCGTCTGAAAACTCATCATTCGAAATGCAAATCAAATTGAATGAAAATAAAAATATTATATTTTGTATACTTTTTCAAAAAATAAAATCTCTACAAATGAGAATTTATATAAACATGGGGAATATTCCCACTTTCGGAAATTTTCCCCGGGAAATATTTCCACGCATCCATCAAAATATACAAATATAGTGATAATATCTCGTTCGTCTATTTGGCGGGTGACCTTTTTCTTTCGTGGATACAAATATATGATGAGAAGATTGATGAGATATTATTGAGCAGAGACAGCATGCTGCTGTTATGCAGCATACAGCATGACCGAGATATTCTCACGGAGTGTACTTGAGAACTCTATACACACACCTTGGTGAAAACTGTCAAGTCCACAATGCAGTAAATCACCGTGCACAAAATAGTGAAGAAAGAATAACCACTATTTTTCGCTCTTTCATGAAAATGTATACATTGAATAATTATTCTCTATCACATGGTTAGCTCAATCTCAATGACAATTTGCAATAATATATATCATATGTATACACTCACATTTAGTGAGAATCTGCCTTTCAGCTTGATCTTATGTATTTTTTTGAAAATTTGTGATGTGTTTCTGAAAAGTGGTCAAACCAATTCGGCCCCAAGACCACATGGCTCCAAGTTGGATAAGTCCGCGCGTCCAAAAACAGTTTCTTATCGATCAGTCAAACCGTGTGACCTGTGCAGTGCGTACAAACAAACCAAAAGAGGCAGAAAACACCCAGACCAAGGTTCACAAGAGTGAGATGGAAGTCCCAGCTATCGATCCAATTAAACTTCAACAATGCATCAGACAGCTTTGTAATAATTTGATCTTAATTAAAGTGTGGTGTATCACCGTTTTACGAGGGTGACGTTTTAATATCACGCGTTGTGTACGTATATTCTGCTTTGTTCTATTGTACGATTTGAATTCTTTCTCATGTACAATATCGATTGTAATATGTAAATGCTTGGAAAATGCTAGGATTGGTGATTGAGATATAGAAAACAGGGGCAAGTGCACTAACCCTGCTTTTAAATGTATTCAGGTTTATAGTCAAGTGTTGATTGTATCAATAGAAAACCGCAATGGTTCGGTGAGGGTAGATCGGGCCCAGGTTCTATTTCCGCCTCCATCTACCTTTACAGAGTATGGTCGTGGTTTCTCTCTGAAGCATGGATGGTTCCATACAGCAAGGGCCACGACCGCTGCCTTGCGCTGACCTGGACCACTGTCCTCGTAATACCATAGAACAACTCTTCATCTTCTGATTCCATCATTTCATCATTCATTCATTTGTGAAGACAACATATCTCAGTTATCATCACATTGCAACATTAAACTTGATATAAAACTCACTAGTTTATACATCATATATATATATATATATATATATATATATATATATATATATATATATATATATATATATATATATATATAACTTGACTTAAACTTTCACGATTCATATTTATATAAATTGACTGAAACTGGGCTGTTTTTTAATCGTGATATATTTATTTGATATATATTAAATAAATATATCACGATTAAAAAACAGCCCAGTTCCAGTCAATTTATATATATATATATATATATATATATATATATATATATATATATATATATATATATATATAAATATATATTGAAATATATACAATATAAGGGATGCCATATGGTTTACGGTTGCCAATAGACATTACCCACTGAACATGAAACAGTTGTTGAGTCAATTCAATTCAATTTGAATTGCATTTCATTCACACATAACACATACAAGAATACAAAATACAAAATAGTAATAAACATTTATATGTGTGAAGCCCGCGTAAGAATGATACCTTGTGTGCGGGCTAGCTAATCAACAAATAATGAAATAATAGATTCAAAAATGAAGAATGAGAGTGAGAAAAATCTTCAAAAGTATGACACATGTTCTAGAAATTGGGAGAAGATTCAAGTGATGAACGAATTATGAATTTTGATTCATAATCACTTCCATTATTCTAGAACCATTCTCCAATTTATTCATTTCGATGTTTTTCTCGACGTCATTTTACAGGCCGTCTTTTGAAAACTGGCCAAGTGATGAATAATCTTTCTCATGAGTCATGACAATTCATCAACTCCGTCATATTGGCATTACTTTCATTCAATTCACTTTTCCTCATCCTTTAGCTGCATCAAGTATATCTCTCAAGTGATTTCTAATAATCCTCTCTGCCAACTGCAATTTAGCTTCTATTCAGCATTTCTTTCACCCCGACGTCATAGCGAGCGATGCATTCCGATTGTAGCTTCGTTTTCCGAGCGAAACTCTTCTCTGAAAAATACTTCTCGAGCAGCCGAATGTGCACCGAACCGGCGAGTAGTTCACACGAATGTTGAAGAAAATTCGTCAATCGTCCTCAACCGTTGCAATGTTTCTTGTATAACCTTAACTAGCTGGCAATCTAAGACTGGTTTTCATTCAACTGTGCTGTGGCAGTTTTGGCAGGGGGAAAAGGTGGAGTGGAAATAGAATACCGTTGTAATCTTTAAATAAGATGAATATACCGTGTGTCGGCTGAAAGTATGACATATACTTCTATTTCTCTCTCTCTCTCTCTCTCTCTCTCTCTCATCACCTAGACATTCCAATTATTAACTCCATAAAATAATATTATAATATTTTATTATCACAAACTTTGTTCTTTTCATTCTGATAATGAAATTTCAGTCCAGCTTCGGTTGAGCTCCGGGAGAGTTTCCCCCTGTATACGCCAATGTACACGTGAAAACTACTGGATCATAGAACGGAATTAAAATTGATTCTCTGAGACATTTGAACTTGGCATTAACGTTATACCGCAACTAGTTACAGTTTCCAGATATGTTTGCATTGTTAAGAGCAGATTGATATTCAGTAAAAAACGATTACGAAAGAATCATAGTATATGACTGCAAGTGTACACACATCCATACATTTATACAAACATGAATATAATCATGCATCCATATATTCGAATATATACACAAATCCAACAGAAGCCAAATGTAATGGGTAAATGGACCTCTCTTTCCAATCTGCAAATTGGTTCATATGCCATATTGCAGATTGCTGTTATGATGTATCACGAGGATCGAACTCTATAGTTTAGCTCTCTCTCTCTGTCTCTCTCTCTCTCTCTCTCTCAGCCGACTGTGAAGTGATGTACAGTGGCAAGTAACGCACTAGAGCACATGAGCCCCCAGACGATGTGACGGCATAGTTAAGGCTTAACTCAGCTTATGGGCTTAACACATCTACACGGCCGTAACAAGCGAGAACGTTGATTGGTAAGACGTTGGAAAAGATATACGAAGCGCAACAGTGGTGCAGAGGAAAGTAAAGGGGGCAGGCATCAATTTACGCTCAATTGTAAAAACCAAAGCTGAATCACAACTGAAGCAGACCTTATAACTGGTCATTATTTGAACTGAAATACATTTTTTCCGAATCTTAGAGTCACGTTTTCAGGTATTTCGTCACTAATGCCACTGTTTTGACATTATATTTCCAAAATTCCATCTCGTCTCTGATGGATGTGAACTAGTTTTGGTTATTCAATTTTTTTCATGTTTTTCTCATTTTGTGGACGCACTGTTTGTTAACTTTTGCAACTATTTTGAACCGTACAATCAGTTGAGAGGTCTACTTCTGGTTCGATGCCGTGTGGTGATGTTCAAAAGGAAAGGGGGATCAGGTTTTCTCGCGATATTTCTCAAAATGGGTGCACTTATACAGTCACAGTTTTTTTCAATTCAGTTTCCAAAATTGGATCCTTGATAGAAGGACATGTACCAACCAAAGATTGTAAATCGTTCGATATTTACATATTCTTGCTGCTCTTCAGGAATTTCACACTTCCGGAAGAGAAAAATGATATCCCACTAAAAATACGACAGCTATACAACTATTATGGTGATATGTGTGTTGGTCAGGTTTATAAATAATTCCTCCTACTTTCTTTGACACAAGCAGAGATGTAGTGATACACTAATCTTTTGTTTGCTACAACAGGGGATTACAATTAACCTTTGGCTGTCTAGTCAAAAAACAATATACTTTTTAAAACATATCAGGTTTCATTTTACCGCTACGTACTTTCGTTTAAAATCAATAATAGGACCGTCCGTTTGGCTAAGAGAGTTGAGGCACCGCTTTGGAACCTGAGCTCGTTTGAGTCCCGTTGTAGGTATGGGTTTGTGTGAAGGCCCTTTCACCTATCGTTTCATTATCCCCCTCTCTTCAGGACCCTCTATATTACCTAACTGCTGGTAGTGTCGTTAGGTAACACTGAACACGAACTATATTTAGGAAATGTTCCCATATAATCCGATATGGAGTATAATTTTCGGTTCTGTACGGTGGCATTGCGTGGATTGTGTACATTCTTTTCACTGATTCCTCAAGTTATTGGCTAGAATGAATGGAAAATATAGCTCTTCACAATATATGGTATTCGACTTGAAGTCAAGAAAGGATTGAGGAAAGTCTGGATTGAAGTCAAGACAGGATTGAGGAAAGTCTGGATTGAAGTCAAGAAAGGATTGAGGAAAGTCTGGATTGAAGTCAAGAAAGGATTGAGGAAAGTCTGGATTGAAGTCAAGAAAGGATTGAGGAAAGTCTGGATTGAAGTCAAGAAAGGATTGAGGAAAGTCTGGATTGAAGTCAAGAAAGGATTGAGGAAAGTCTGGATTGAAGTCAAGAAAGGATTGAGGAAAGTCTGGATTGAAGTCAAGAAAGGATTGAGGAAAGTCTGGATTGAAGTCAAGAAAGGATTGAGGAAAGTCTGGATTGAAGTCAAGAAAGGATTGAGGAAAGTCTGGATTGAAGTCAAGAAAGGATTGAGGAAAGTCTGGATTGAAGTCAAGACAGGATTGAGGAAAGTCTGGATTGAAGTCAAGAAAGGATTGAGGAAAGTCTGGATTGAAGTCAAGAAAGGATTGAGGAAAGTCTGGATTGAAGTCGAGAAAGGATTGAGGAAAGTCTGGATTGAAGTCAAGAAAGGATTGAGGAAAGTCTGGATTGAAGTCAAGAAAGGATTGAGGAAAGTCTGGATTGAAGTCGAGAAAGGATTGAGGAAAGTCTGGATTGAAGTCAAGAAAGGATTGAGGAAAGTCTGGATTGAAGTCAAGAAAGGATTGAGGAAAGTCTGGATTGAAGTCAAGAAAGGATTGAGGAAAAACTGGATTGATGGCGAGACTGCTCAAACAGTTTTTTGACAGATATTTATTTTTTAAATTTACGTGTAAAACATTTATGAAACCGTGATATGTCTCACAAAATCTCATATTCGTGATAAATGGTCTAAAAATTGAAATGACAGTATATAAGCTATTTATAGTGCGCGAAAAATCAATATGGTGCCATAGGCCCTACACAATGTGGAGAAATTTAAACAACACACAATTATTAAAATTATACGTTGCTCAGTCGTGAAACATTTATATACAATGAAATGATATGATATGAGCGCTAAATGACCTCGCTGTCGATGCGCCTTAAAACTCTAATATTCATTCGATATGAGAAGATTTCGAGTATGATATGAACTCGTAAGGTTTCGAAGATATTGAAATACACTTAGATTCGACTTGAGATTGCACATAAGAGTTGATTCTCCGATAGATCGTTTCTAATTATAGATATCAACATGCTAGTTTTGTGAAAGCATGGATTTACAACACAGAACAGCATGTTTTAGATTTCAGACTTGTTAGAATCAAGACCTCTATTCATCACAGGTAGGCCTACATAGCTAAAATTGCAAGTTTAATAGTTTTGATACCGGCAAAAATTATGGGACATAAATGTACTGCTCTTCTAATGCATTGTTCTTTTAGCTATCACAAATATCCATCCATCCATCTCTCTCTCTCTCTCTCTCTCTCTCTCTCTCTCTCTCTCTCTCTCTCTCTCTCTCTCTTCCTCTCTCTTACACTTGGATACTCAACTAAATATTGATGTATCAATATCGTTTGAAGGTATAATCCTGATGATAAAACTAATTTGTTTCGAAATCTACTTGTATGGGTTGTTAATATTTCTTCAACATCAATCCTTTCCACATATCCCTCTCCTTTTGTATGCACTCTTCTTCTCAACTGTTCTACTCTTCTTCCTCACAGGCACGCAACTGTTTCAAGTGAAACTCACTCCACTGCCTTGATAGGCCTACACACTTGAGTTTATTTTACAAGAACTATCAATTTAGACATCTGAATGAGATACTGCATGAATGTCAGTTCTCAGGCACACATAGTGAATTATTGATCTTATCACAAGTATAATAGGTATTTGTTATACTACCATTAGGCCTATTTGTTAACTGAAACCACAAAAGACCGTTAGAAATAACTTGAAATATTGGCCTGTCATCTGACAATAGTTTCCACTTGATGATAACCAGACTAATCCATAATCTTGGAATTCTTGCTACTAATCCTGTATTCGAGTTCATATAATGATTCTATACAGCAGGATGAAAAACTTGGGAACGAAATAGAAGAAAATAATTTGACCTTTCATTGTATTTATATAATGACACAAAAAGCATCCATGCAGCATATAGAAGTAGAACCAGTAATCATGCCCATATAAAAGGAAAAAATATGGCTGGGCAGCTAGATTAATTACTTCGTGAAAACTCTGTTATGATGAATGTGATTGAATCGATTCCTCGATTCCACTCGTATATCACATAGTAGATATGTCAAGTGCCAGTCTGGGCAACTCAGCCCCAGTCACCTCCGAGAGGCTACACATTGTTGTAGGAAAACAGTGACGGAGAGCAAGTACAGTGGAATGTGAGCCATGCATCTCTAGCACGCGAAACGCCCGTTACGACCTACAGTAGAAAACTAGCTCTCAGCCCCATAATAGACCGCGTTAGCAGTTAACTCATCCAACTTTACAACTACCGCCGCGTGCATGCGGGGAGATGGAAGCATATAAATCAAGAAGTATGCAAAAGTGAATGACAAATCGGTATGGCAGCCATTAAAAAGTGCCGTCCATCTTGCAGGCTGTTTGCTGAGTTAATTGCTCTGCCTCAAGCTAAATCTAGGCAGTCAGAGCACTAGTATTGCGGTACGCGTCTCACTTCCATTTTAAAGAGCGAGCGAGCGAGTGAGAGAGCGGTACTAGCACGCGATCAGCGAACATCAGTACAAGCATAGACCCATCCAACGACAATTACCAGAAATACGCAGAACCTGGGCAGCGTGGGGGAGGGACCAGACTGAACAGCTCGACGTGCACGACTTTTATTGGGGAACGGAACGTCTTTCTTGGCAATCAACTTTCATGTAAAGAAGGAAAGTTCTTTGAATTGACATTTCAACTATGATACGATCAAAGAAGTTATGAAATAGGAACAGCGATCGATATTTACAAGTGAACAAACTATAGATTTATGGAAATCGGGGAAAGTTTGTTTACACAATATATTCAGTAATGACATATATAGACCTTGATCGGATGTAGCAATGACGGTAGAAACGGATCAAGGTGGAATGCTGCAGGCGAGTTTCTCAGTCTCTGTGGAAGGAACGAGATGAAACATGTTATTGACTAAACTTGTATGTATTGATAATTATATTCCTCAAAACATCATTCAATATAATTATGACAATATACACACACACACACACACACACATATATATATATATATATATATATATATATATATATATATATATATATATATATATATATATATATATGTGTGTGTGTGTGTGTATTGTCATAATTATATTTCTCAAAACATTATTCAATTTAATTATGACAATATACACACACACACACACACACACACATATATATATATATATATATATATATATATATATATATATATATATATATATATATATCTATCTATATATATGTATATATATATATATATATATATATATATATATATATATATGTGTGTGTGTGTGTATTGTCATAATTATATTTCTCAAGACATTATTCAATTTGATTATGACAATATACACACACACACACACACACACATATATATATATATATATATATATATATATATATATATATATATATATATATATATATATATATATGAATATATATATATATATATATATATATATATTTGTATATATATATATATATATATATATATATATATGTATATATATATATATATATATATATATATATATATATATATATATATATATATATATATATATATATATATATATTTATATATATATATATATATATATATATATATATATATATATATATATATATATATATATATATATATATATTTATATATGATGAGCAAACATATTTCCAGGTAGACTTGTATTTTTTTATAGGATATTCAATTGAATGAATTCAATGTTGTATATAATGTGTTAATCGCTTGTGGAATGATGAGGCTGAGATTATTACCTGTATTTTTCTATTGTAGCAAAAAACAAATAACGTGAAGGTACAGAGAAATCTTCATCTGAGTTTAAAACGAGAGCATCGCTTCGTTCTCATCAAATAGTTAATGTACAGAATGTTCGTTTACTGTTGAAATACTAAAAGAGTTAGTAAAGTGTTTCACTCGCTCGATTATTATTTATTCTTTATCAGGATTCAAAGCACAAGTGTCACTTTCCTCTGCAATAAGGCATGCTTTAGTACCGGTAGTCTAGTAAACTGTCAAGTATATACGGCAGCCGATAGAACGACCAAAAGCATCATAAATCGAAGAAAATGTGCGTTTTTATCGCATAGACGCTTTTTGCACTCTCTTATGTGGTGTGGAAAGCAAGCAAGAGCAATAGTAAGAAAGGAAAGGAGGAAAGTGAGAAAGGGTGGCGGCGCAGACTTACGGGTGTCGTAATGGTCTGAAGAAAAAACCAGCTCTGCAGATCCACAAAGATACGTATGTGTCAGAGTGAAAGCACACACTGACATAGTGTCACACGTGTTGTCATTAGACCGGGATCGGAATCGTGAGGGTGTGGTCTAATCCCACTCTAGTCACCAAAGTAAATACTGACTGTCATATCGATGACATCATTATCGCCTGTATCCTCTGGTTGCTTTATATCAGAGTCAAGCTACCGATCTAGATATCTGGAATGTTACAGTGTTTCACTCCAGCATTGAAGTAACTTAACCTAACCTCACCCAACCTAATCAGTACGCCTTACAGTAACCTGATCTGTTTCAAACCTATAACAGTTGTGCCATATTAAAGTGAGCAACAGGTATGTCTCAAATGGATCTTCGGTGCTGTCAAATGTCAATGACCACTATTATCTCTTGATTCATTCTTTTATGAAATAATCGCAATCGAATCAGCAGTCTAGAACATTTGTTCGAAATTGTTGGAAGTACACAAAATTATATGAAGCACGTATACAAGAACAATTATTCTAGTTGTCCGATTCGGTAACTGGCTGGGCCAACTAGCCCTAAATTGGTCGTGTGTACCTAATACCAATTCAATCGATGTTGACTGGATTTGGGTTGGTGAGAATAGCGAAAGCTTACCAACCTCATTCGGCCGACTCGAAGTGTACAGCACATGAGACAGCAATAAATGTGCGACGCCAAGTCTCTCGACTGCTGCTAACTACGATCTTTGACCATACATACCATATCGAATATATGGAACTTCGATTATATTTCTCAGTCATTCCTGATGGGCTGCTTCATTTATACCGCGTGAAATTGACATTTAGAAGTTGTCGTCGATTGCCATTGGATCACGAAACTCATTAATCTGATCCAGTTAGTTTTGTCAGTTAGGCTACTGTGACGACCGGAATCGTCTGTGTACCGTGGTCGACCTCATTGAGAACGGCTGAATGCAACTCGACTGGAATCTTATCAAATTGGGCATCGTTTCTACAACTGACCATATACAGCATTTTTGTTTCCAATTAGTGGAGTATGAATACTTTTCTTGCATTAAAACATCATCAAATTAAAATATTAAAATTTTATTTGTAACATCTGTACCTGGCTAAAGTTGCTCGCTGTAGCGCTAGTACAGGCCTAGAACATAGCCCGCAAGTGTACAAATGATAGAACAATGCTATCCTCCCACTTTATCGTTAACATTGTAAATATTGACCTTCATAATGAAAATATCAAAGCCAACCTTATGACATACATGATGTAACTTGATCAGTATTTTAGTTTGGGAGGCAAGGAATTTGAAAGGGCATAAATGAATATATTCAGGTCATGCCTCGATCCAGTACTATTGAGATTGTTTTTGTATATTCATATATGAATATACATATATATATATATATATATATATATATATATATATATATATATATATATATATATATACATACATATATATATATATATATATATATATATATATATATATATATATATATATATATATGATGTATTTATTTCATATGTGTACTCCAAAAATTGACACGAAGGCATAGTTTACCAATGAAGGCCAAGAAATAGAAGAACAAAAGGTGATATAATCATCACAATTTAGGCCTTATATGGAATCATTTAATTGATTTCATATATTGGTTCGCTAGATGTACCGGTATAGGTTGCCATTGGTTTGAGTAGTAGAATACTCAATCGAGTGTGACTGGTTTCTCTTATGGAAACGTGCGATGAGCATTAGCAAATGATGGCATGTCACAGGTTAGCATCGAGTCGCCGATAAGACCGAGCCGAGAGTATGGCGATCGAGCCAATATGTTCCACATGGCCGTGCTACCATGGCCATACCCCATACCATGGCCGTACATCCGGAGCACGTGGCAAACATGGACGAACTTGGTTCACGATTTATTTAGAGCTACATTACTACTAGGCAATATGTCAAGGTTCGTCTTTCGTATATACACCAGTATATAATATAATAGAGTGAAATAGGAGGAACTTGTCTTTAGGGAAATCGAGATTAATTAGAATCCCTGCTTGCTTGGTGCTCGGCCTAGCCCAAGAAGTATAGACATGAAGTAGCCGTAGGGGGGATTGGGGGATTGGGGGAGGAGGAAGGGATAGGGATAGGGCTAGTGGTCTATGATAGATAGGGCAAGAGTGATACGGGCAAGTGTTGTATAGACCTGAAGATTGGATCGATGCTTGGAGAAGAAAAGTCACGCTACGGGGATCTCATAGGTAGCTTAGAGCAATAACGGTAGCTCTGTGCAGTAGTAGAACATCTATCCTTGGAACGGAAGTGTATGGCGTAGGGCTATACACATAAAGCAGGCATTCCAGTTATCTGGTTGGAGATCTAGCCGTGTACAAGTAATACACCTATCGTTAGAACCTGAAGGTGAGCTGGTTCTTTAAATAAACCTCGATATCAGAGTTATCTTCAATTATTCAAAATATAAGCTCGTATACAATATGTTTCGGTTCACATGACAAATGTGTTCGAATTCTGGCATCGTTTCCCCTCTTGCAAATACATACACGTTTGAGGATATATAAATATACAAATATATATTATATGAATACATGAATTAATATATATATATATATATATATATATATATATATATATATATATATATATATATTCATATATTTATATATATAGGGTCTAAATGTGTGTATGACTGTGACATTAGAAGTGACTGAAATACGTGCATATTGAGCAAATAATGGAAACTTTGGATGTTTTGAAAAAGTTCTAATAGATTTCTCTTTCCGTTTTCAATGATCAGTTTTTCAGTCGTTTGATTTGAAATAACGAAATTCGAAGAGAACTTATCAATACGAACTTATTTATACGCCGATGACACAGCATTAGTTTTCAAAGATGTCAACTGGAGTAACGTTTATAGTAGGGCTAACCATTCTCTTAGACTCATTTTTGACTGGCTCAACAATTTAGTTTACAAACGCTCAATAAAATCAAGACAGTATATCCAACTTTCACAATCACGTCTAAAACTCACCCTTCAGAAGAACATAAATTGAAATTGCATAATATGGATTGCGCTGTCGACAATGTATGCAATTGCTACGAAATTTAAAAGAGCAACAGTGTAAAATATCTCGGTATAATGATGGACAGTCACCTACGATGGAATGAGCACATCAATTCCTGTGTTAAAAGAACTCGTTATTTATTGTATATATTTTATAGACTACGGAATGTGATGATGAGAACTTTGCTGCTACAGGTGTATAATGCCCTTGTCCATTCAATCTACCAATACGGCATAATTGGATGGGGTGGAGCATACGATACGTATCTTCAACCTCTTATTACTATCCAAAAGATGCTACTTAAAGTTATTCTTAAAAAGCACTATCAGTTCCCCTCCACATTAATTTTCAAAGAATGTAAGATATTGGGCATAAAACAGATTTTTCTGAAGGAAATCTTGGTTAATACGTATAAACATTTCGACAAATATAAAGTAATTACTATACCACCTACCCACATCACCAGATTAAATAACATGTCCACTTTTCCATTTACTGTGAGTATACCTAAAATGAATAAACTCTTATGCCAGAAACAGGCTGATTACCTGGGTCCATATGTATACAATAAATTACCATTAGATATCAGAAAATGAAGTACACTATACTCGTTTAAAAAGGCACTCAGCAGGTGGCTAGAAATCACTGAAAATTCCTATATATTGAAACTGATGAATTTTTAAAAATTTAATAGCTGTTTTTTTTTTTGCTGTAGGTGTGTAGGTGTGTCGAAAGGTTTATACGCTTTGATTTGATTGGGATTTGCCCGGAGGAGTTTGTTATGTGTCCAATATTGTAATAGTGGCCGATACATTATTTTTTGCATTTCTTTTTCTTTTTTTAGGTTTAATCATATATAAGTTATATAGTTTTTGTACCGACGTACTCTTATTATATTTTTATAGGACAGCCCGCACACAAGACTTTGTCTTACGCGGGCTTCTTGTTTTGGTTTATTATATGAAAATATGAAAGTGTTACAAATTCAGAGGTACAAAACATGAATAAAATGATTTAAAAATTGAAAATTGAATTGAATTGAATTGAATTTTGTCGAATAGCATGTATCGTTTCAACTGATCAAACCTGATATATTCCATTTGATCCTGTTGAGTCAATCTTGAATTGTTTTAATTATAGCATGTTTTCCCAAGCTTGTGAAGAGTCTTCATTATATCAACTTGAATTACAACGATCGTGTATTATACTGTGCCAAACCTAATGTTTATCTTGGCATATTGGAAACCATGGCCAGAGTGAATGTTCAGTGAGGCTCCAAGCTGTAGGCGGCCAACTATCCATCGCTGGAATGGGTACATTTGTCGGATAATGTAACTGAAGGCATTGGTGAGCTAGCTATTGTTTCTACTGAAGAGAAATCATATTTTAGCAAATTCTTCGAGTTGAGCACTTCATGTTATTTGAGAGTTTTGCGACGAACATTGTTATATTAACGATGTAAATTACTGATTTATAATACACATTATGAACCTTGATTAAAATTTCATGATAACAAGGTGATCCATTTTTGATCGAGATTTTAATCAAATATGTCATGCACTCGCGGAATAAGTGAAACTGAGTTTATCCTGCTTCGAGGCGCGAGGAATTGATCAAATCTAACGGTGTTTCGGTACAGAGCCCGTATTATTTTATACCTGCTTTTCGACCGCTGAATAATGTTACTTTCTACTAATTCATGCATTTACTTATTCATTCCACTTGACTCTATCTGGGTATTGAAATTATAGAGGCAACACATCGAAGATAACAGTACTGTACACAATTGACAATGTTATTTATTAATGATATTTAATCATATTATTGGTACGGTACCAAGTCAAGACTGAAATGATAACATTTGAGCATGACAATAACAAGCATAGAAATATACTCTTGTGAAGTTATCATATATATTGGAAATCATAATTCATGAAATCAAAAACAGCGAAGTATCTTTTGACGATTAAAAACAATTGCAATTCACATTTAAATTTACTGACACGTTCAACTTGCTTCATGAAGGAAGGTCACTTGAATTTGAATTCAGTTTTATACAATTCCTGACAAATAAAATGCATTTGATGAGAATAATGTGGTACTATGTGGCTGTAGAGTAAATGACGGTAATATTCTTGGAGTTTCATATATTACGGTTGATTAGATATCTCAACAGGAGACATGAATTGCAGAAGACAAATACAATCGATTCATATATAGATAATGGAATTGAAGTATGATTCGAGATTTAAAAAAAGGCTTACAGCTTACACATTTATTTTCACGTGCAATAATCTCACTGGCTTTCTTTTGAAGCTTGACAAATGTTCAATGGACACGAGCAGTTTTCCAGGATATGGTTTCAAATAGGCTCAGTGACTGAGAGTACGATGGTGATACATTATTTCGGTCGCTATGTATTTGCTCTAATGACATCAGGAATTTCATTTTCTGTGCCAGAAGTTTCAAAAATATACAATTTGATGAATTTTTGTTCAGTAACAGTTGGTGATCAATAAACCATAGATTCAGTTGTTTGATCGTATTGAGTGTGTTTGTAAGTAAATGTTCAGTTATGGCTTCAGATCCAATGCAGTTGTATCATCTGCAAATCAAATCATGTTACTTATGTATGCATTGTTTGGTGAATAGTTCTTGGGTGGAAGAGAACACCATGGAATATTATGTGATAACGATTATGTCAGCTTGACTCGGGTGACATTGCTGTCGTTCAACTTGGGCGAGAACGCTGACAAATGAAAATAGAGCGGACGGTCCAATGTGCTCACTTGCGGTCACATAAAACGTTCTCAGAATCAATTTCTCATAACATAAACCTGCTCAATCGAATACAAATGTTTGAAACTGTTTTTGAACATTGTGCGTTCTATTCATGTTATTTCTTCTAGTGAATTTGGTCAAGTATTAATTTGTATACCGTTCAATGGTTAAGTTAATGTGAACTCCAAAGCAATAGCTATTGGAGGCTGGTTTGGTACTACAGTGCCACATTATAGTTGAGATGTATCTGGTTTTATCTCTAGTGAACCGTGTTTCATTGCTGTCGTTGGGACATTGACATCAAATCAACTTTTCTCAACATCTTTAACGGAATATGTGTCGAATCAATTATTTGCATTTTGTCTCCGAGGAACACATCACGTGATGCTATAAATGTCGTACATCAATCTGGTTCTTCATACGTTCGAAGACTCATTGAATTATATCGGGCGTTAAGCATTGCTATTGATGGTCACTTTTCCCATCGTATTTGCTCCATTGTTGTGTAACAATCTGTGCCAGGACTGAACTAGTGAGTGAATATCTGTTTCTGGTCTTTTGGAACGATGGCAGAGAAACGGTCGAGGCTTGAGATACTTTCCCAGTATTTACTTTAATAACTGAAGAAAGCCACGATGCACCAATTCTGTCAAGATAGTCGACCATGTCGGAATCAGACCCTGGTGTCCTGACCGATGGCTCAGTATGTTACAGCGAATACAATTTGTCTCAGTTATAAAGTATCACTATAGAGATAATGTACTATAGTTGAAACCCTATCGAATGAAGTTAGTATTTCGTCAATTGGTTATTCGAATAAGTCAATACACATTGGTATTGTTGATTGAAAACTGTAATTGATCATGCACGGTGTGTAAAACTGATGCACTGCTATAAATTATTGTTTATCTTTCATGGTTTTCATGGTTTTCTAGGAATTCAAGCTGGGAAAAATTTCAAATGTCCTATATTTAGACAAGCTTTAGCAAGGATTCAATTTGACACACTGAAAAAATTGGTGTTCGTTTTTATGTTTTTTTTATGTTTTTTTGTAGATTCTCCACAGGTCAAACAGCTACAGCTATCAATTTCAAACTTTTTTTTATTATGGTTCCTCATCTAACTTAGATCTGTATAGTTTTGTGGCATTATCGGGTGGTAACTTTTATTCTTATGAATTTTAGAAATTTCAAAAATACTCGCTAGAATAACACGACGGAAAAAAAATTATTTAAAAAAAAATGAAATTTTGTGTGAAGTTGAATTATATCTTGATACACAATTCTGGAAATTCTCAGCTTGATCGGGTCAGCCATTTTGAAGAAAAGACATGATATGTGCTAAATTGGTATCACTCGAAGCCGTTTCCACCCATTTCTAACTTAGATGTCACCCAATTGGCGAATTTAGGCAAGAGTTTGGCAAAGAAGTCGACATACTATTTCTTTCCGCTCGTCTAACAACGCATATATAGCGTTTTCCCAGTATAACTCATCACGCTTCAGCAGCAGGACTTTCGGCGACATGATTAACATCGTGTAGTTGAATTTCAATGTGGTGAGACATTTTGTAGAACTTGAACATCGAGACTGAACGAAATAATGAATATATACCATTGCTCTCAGGAAAAATGAAACTTCTCTACCTTAATTTGCTTCAAACTTGTATAATTTATCAAGTTTCCTTAACTTTCGTTATCTAACTCTCTTTCCTATAAGTTCTACTGTTAATCTGTTGGCCTGATATGTATCATTAACTTTATCTGTAATTTCTTCAAATCACAACTTTTATGACTATCATGGCTTTTTTCAATCTTGGCTCGCTTGATTCATTTGTTCCGTTCAGTGTAAATAGGCCACCCAAATCAAATGAAAAACTACAATATTAATTCAACATCCATGTTGGTTGAAGTATTCCACTGAAAATACTTGTAAATGGTCTTATCTATTTTGAATTCGAATGTATAAATTGGATGAAATATAACGAACTCTCCAACAAGCTTTCCATCTCGTTTGGATACGTTGAACATTATTTCAATAATTATCCCGCTTTTCTGACATTGACTTGAAACCACGTCAAAAAGTCCATCAAGTGCCTTGAAGGCAGGGACATTTCATACAACATTATAATAGAGCACATTGTCCATCGAATTTGACTTGTCTTCATTACTATTCAAGTGTGGGCAAAATGATGTTGGTGAATGCACATGAAATTTCATGTGGGTGCCCGCTTTTACACCACACACACACACACACACACACACACACACACACACACACACACACACACACACACACACACACACACACACACACATGTTTGGTGTTAGTGAATTCGTGATTGATAATTTTGTCGATCAATAACTTTCAGTCTCACATGCCAAGTTCATTTTGTATTCATTTTTACTTCAAATTTACCAATATCTCATTATTTGTTCAGTGAATTCATTTTAAAGATGCTGTATGACGTCACTGTCTTGAGCCCGACAACTCGAATATGCATACATTCAAGAGTTATAATTGTATAATTGTTTCAAACAATACATAGTCTCACATACCGTCAGTGATAGATTGAAATTATTCCAATTATTATTCGAAAAGTGATTTTTATATCTATGCCATAGAGGAGTTTGCATTAACTATTCATTTCCGGTAGCTACTACAATTTCATATTCTGTACTTTATATATATTTTCAAGTTCTAACTA
>OZ023327.1:73329975-73389975 GCA_964007535.1 Brachyptera risi | reverse complement strand
GTGTGAAAATGGAAAACGCCTCTCGAATCTGCGATCCTAAATCCCTAAGCTGTTTAGCATTCCACTGGTGGGCCGCTTTCTATCTCTCTCACTCTCTCATTCATTCTATATATCTCTCTTTTTTTCCTCTCTCTCTCTCTCTCTCTCTCTTTCTCTCTCTCTCTCTCTCTCGCTCTCTATCTGTATATCTGCATCGTATATACGTCGTTATATCCCAACTTATCAATATAACATCAGTAAAGGTATCGATATATACTTGATATTAGTATAGAAAAGCGGCATGAAACCAACAAACTTTCATGGGTTAACCCGAACTCATTTCAGGAGGTATTAAATAAGAGGGAGAGAATATGGTAGCGTTTATATATTATACACTCGAATGTCTTTTGTTGAGGTTTTATTTCATGGCTCGTACCATAACGGATACAGTGTGTTGTGAATTATGAATAGTGCATTATGAGATCATCAGATGAGGAAACATCATGGTTATCATGGTTAGTCGATACAAGTGTGACACAAAGTCACGTGTCATGATGCTCGTGGCTACCCTGACAGCGAATTGAGGAGAATCATGATAGAGATGGCGGTAAGAAGAGCTTGATCACATTCCGAGCATGCAGCCTGGTCTGTGTACGGGAGAATGCAGGTTCAGATACAGTTCAATGATCATTT
The DNA here is from genome assembly GCA_964007535.1 of Brachyptera risi. Classification (NCBI taxonomy): domain Eukaryota; kingdom Metazoa; phylum Arthropoda; class Insecta; order Plecoptera; family Taeniopterygidae; genus Brachyptera; species Brachyptera risi. Next base: position 73,389,303 of record OZ023327.1, on the reverse strand, counting down.
GGTCACTGTGGTCTACGCATGAATAATTATACTCTAATGCTGACTCGCTCATGTAATCATCAACCCAAATAGTCTCATTCCTATTTCACGATCTGATGGAGGAACTATGGGAACATTAATCAGAGTGGGAGGCACTATCTTGCAACCGCTCTATCCACGTAGTGCACACTTGCAAATACATAGAAATGTACTCGTGGATCAGCTGCTTTAATTCGCGTGTGTCTCCACGGAAACGCCGTCGTTCTGTCTTGGACCAACCAGCGACAGGGACAGACGTGTTTCGGGAGTGGGCTTCAGCGGGACGCGGCCAGGAAGGCGAACAGAAGATGCACGTGTCCATCAGTTCGCGTCTCGCCGCGGTACCACTCTGTGAGACGGAAACGCCGTCGTTCTGTCTTGGACCAACCAGCGACAGGGACAGACGTGTTTCGGGAGTGGGCTTCAGCGGGACGCGGCCAGGAAGGCGAACAGAAGATGCACGTGTCCATCAGTTCGCGTCTCGCCGCGGTACCACTCTGTGAGACGGAAACGCCGTCGTTCTGTCTTGGACCAACCAGCGACAGGGACAGACGTGTTTCGGGAGTGGGCTTCAGCGGGACGCGGCCAGGAAGGCGAACAGAAGATGCACGTGTCCATCAGTTCGCGTCTCGCCGCGGTACCACTCTGTGAGACGGAAACGCCGTCGTTCTGTCTTGGACCAACCAGCGACAGGGACAGACGTGTTTCGGGAGTGGGCTTCAGCGGGACGCGGCCAGGAAGGCGAACAGAAGATGCACGTGTCCATCAGTTCGCGTCTCGCCGCGGTACCACTCTGCGAGACGGAAACGCCGTCGTTCTGTCTTGGACCAACCAGCGACCGGGGCAGACGTGTTTCGGGAGTGGGCTTCAGCGGGACGCGGCCAGGAAGGCGAACAGAAGATGCACGTGTCCATCAGTTCGCGTCTCGCCGCGGTACCACTCTGCGAGACGGAAACGCCGTCGTTCTGTCTTGGACCAACCAGCGACAGGGACAGACGTGTTTCGGGAGTGGGCTTCAGCGGGACGCGGCCAGGAAGGCGAACAGAAGATGCACGTGTCCATCAGTTCGCGTCTCGCCGCGGTACCACTCTGTGAGATGGAAACGCCGTCGTTCTGTCTTGGACCAACCAGCGACCGGGACAGACGTGTCTCGAGAGTGGGCTTCAGCGGGACGCGGCCAGGAAGGCGAACAGAAGATGCACGTGTCCATCAGTTCGCGTCTCGCCGCGGTACCACTCTGCGAGAGTCTCCACACCATTTTTCTTGTGATGTACGTCTTACATAACCTTGAAGGGAAATGTAGCCAACACTGGCATTCATGCTCAACCCTTTCTCACAGTTAAATTATCGAGTTCTTGACTACTTTTGTCATTTATAATCGAAATATAATCTTTTATTCCTTGCATCATGATTTGAAGGTTTAATATAATGAGACGGCCAGTCGAGTGACTATCTCACTGAACCGTCATTCAGAAGACAGAATTTCGATTTTCGCTGTGGTGGACCATCCTGAGGTTTTTTTCTTGTGATTTTCCTCTGTCGTCTAGGTTAAGACTGAGATTTTTTTCAACAACAGACCACGGCTGACTCCTTTCCTACTATTTTTTGTTATCATTCACTAACACTAATAAATCAAAGTCATCAGTACAGAGCGACGTTGAACCCAATTTGAATATTCAAGGTCTAATAACTTGGTTTCTCTGTAATCAACCCTAAAATCTTTCACGACCAGGGGTCGATTGTGTAACTCTGTCGACAACTCGTTCGACAAAGATATCATTCTTTATCCCTACTGTAGTGACGACTGAATTCTCATTTACCTCCATTGTTTAACACTTTCGTTAGATTCCTCACAGCCACAATTACTGTCGACACGGTGTCTCTCGTGACAGATGTTTTTTTTTGCCAAGCTAGTATATAATTTACCATAGCAATATATTACTGACCAATAGGAGTGCAATGAGCGAACGTAAACATAGAATTTATAGAAGACCGCGTGTTCGAAATTTGAATATCTGCCTCCTTGATTCAGTCCAAATCACTGAAATGTGTCTAGCACTAGAAGGCCGTGCATACTAAATTATTTTCGTGTATTTACTTTGACAGCTGTGCCTCGATTCAACTCAAAGTCTATGATTGACACATTCGACGTTTTCTTCTATATATAAAGGTATGTATTGATTCCATGTGTTTTCCATATAAATGCTCAGCAAATATCAGTCTCCATTCATGATCTATTCAATTAAACTTTCAAACTATATTGCCATTGCTCGCCATTGTATTGGGTCTTGTTGAAGTGATAACTAGATACCGACATGTGTTTGACTTTCGGTAGCTTGTCGAAGGAGTTTTCGAAGAAAGTGATTGACAACGAGTTGGAAAATAAACATTTTAGATACTGATCGAGATGAGATGATCGGCAAGTGAAGTGACAAAGTTACCCAGGTCTCACTATATATCCTCATTTTGATGACGAAATTTAGTCGTATCAATATTATCGTGCATATATTATTGACAATGATGAATTTATAATCAATGAACCGATGGATATAATTAAAGTGGGATGATTATTGATCGAAAATGAGTGAACACAAGACCATAAATAAAAAAGTACCTTTTACAATAAAAAAAAATGTATTATTAATTTATATTGGGTTTAACGACGCACTCTACTGATGACTACGATCTCCTGACATCGGTGGATGATATATGAGATGATGGGATGATGAGATGAAAAGTCATTTCATCATGTGTTTTTGGATAGTGGGAAGGAGTCGGTCGTGGCTTGTTGTCAAAGAAGTATCCCAGTATTGACCGGAACGACAGAGGGAAACCACAAAAAACCTCCGTCAGGATGATCAACCACGGTGGGAATCGAACCCCGGTCTCCTGAATGACGGTTCAGTGTATAAACCACTCGGCCACACGTATCAGTTTTCTTCATCTTCTACATTTTCACAGTTTTTACCATGTCTTTAGTCAATATAATCGTATCCACCAAAGAAAGAAGTAATCTACCAGAATAACGTACAGAAATTTCACCGTCAAGTTTGTACAGCTGAGATATTTTCAAGGTACCGGTATTATGATTTCTAAGAACTGGGTTGGCGACAATAAACCTAATTGCATCTTGCGAAAGCGTTCAATCCTTGAAATTGCAGAGAGATTATGAAATTACTCAAGTTCGTTCCATTATTCAGTTGGTAGATAGCCTTTTTTTGGGGGGGGGGGGGGGGGGGATACAAAAATAAAAGTCGATGTTTAAATTATAGTCTTAGTAAATTCATGGTCTGAGAATATACTTAACTGTGGGTTAAGATAGGTTGTGATTGTAATTTGGAGTCAAGGTGAATATGAAGACTGGAACAACACAAGTTTCTCTGATATTTACGAACTTGGTACGTAATCCATTATTTGAATATTAATCTTCATACATTTCTTATGAAATATTCATTGACATTCATTCATGAATCGAAAGCAGCCTAATATTGTAAGTTGTTAGTGACTAGTGAGGTCGTTGCTGGTCAAACAATGATAGTAGGGTCAATCGATATTTTCATCTTAAAATTGATGAAAACAATCGCGAAAAATGATTCGTATTGGTATTAGCTTAACGACCCCACCAACAGCTAGGTGATGAAGGGATTAAAATGAGTAGGTGATGATGGACAAATGATGATATGTGAAAGCACATTTGAAAAAAAACATGCATCATCCGGGACTCGAACTCACGCCAACGCCCTAGTTGACTGAGTTACGGCGCGCGTTTCCAGGAAAATAGAAGGAATGTCTCAACTAGCACCTTCAGTGCACACATACTAGTAGCTAGGGTCTGAGAATATTCACAAATGATTTCTCATATCATTACTCAGGTTTTATACTCTTCATTAAAAAACAAAACGGAACTATAATGCTACTCCGGTGTCCGGGACACCGATCCGTTCCATTGAAGCAAGGACAATCCCAGCAAATTAGGGACAAATATTCACTTGAAATTCATAGTTGTCGAATGAAATGAATGGAAGCTAATAGTATTCTGTCTTCATTTCGATAATGTCACGCTTTCATTATTACATTATATACTTTCATTGGAGTAGAAGCATACATTCTTTTATCCTTTCAGGCTTATACAAATGGAACGAGAAATAGATAGATTAGCTTATACATGAGATTACGGAGATATTGTCTACACAGCATTTGTTAGTATGCAACGCCTCTAATAATTTGTTATTGATCACCGATCACTTCTTCGCGCTGTAAAAATGCGTGTGAGATTCGATGTCTAATTGCTAATGGACTGGGTGGCATGCACCACTAAGCTGTGAACTTGACCTGCTGCCATGTCAACACAGTGTGCGTGCGCCAGTCACACACAGCTTGCCACGTTAATTACCAATTACGTATGGGAAGTTGATCTTTTCACTTCACCCAACTCTAGCTCTTTCATCTCGAAGAGAGAAGTCAACTCTTAATTCGGTCCATTCTTCTTGTGCAGCTCTTGGAACAAGTATTATTCATTTCATTCTTAGATAATTGGTAGAGCGATAACCAAGATTTCCAGTCGGTAACATTTTTTATGTTTTTATTTGTCCATGCACACTTCACAGATCGCATGGCAGAACGGATCCGCGTGAAACTTCTAGGCGTAATCTTCTTCTGTCTTGGAGCGGTCAAGTTTTGGGTATCACTTGGTCGATCAGATTTCTAAAAACTAGTTACTGTAATTTAGAAAGTAACCATAAAAATTGCATGTCGAAATTAAGAGTCAGAAATATTTCGATCTTGAAACATTATAATTTCGAAATGTTTGGAGGACAAGGATGATGGACATATATGAGAAATTTCATAAATATTGGGTGAAAGTTCAACAAGGTGTGTATAGATTAGTATTTCATTCTATATGAATATCTCGTTCATCTTACAACGCATGTGCTGCATTTCCTGGTTTACAATCGTTTGCAGTTGTTTTCCTCATTTTATGTGTTACGCAAAAGCCATGTACACTAGTGATCACATGAAGTGGTCAATCAGTTAACAATAATATGCATCCTAAACTGTATTTACTGAGATTATACGCAGTCAAACTAGCAGATCGACAATATATGTTCGCTCTCCACTCACCATTTTCGACAGAAATAGCGTTCAAATGAGCGTACATTCTTTTTGAATCTATTTTTGAATTTGGTGAACAATAATTTTGTCTGACCGCAAGTGTACAGTTTGTTGAAGCTGGAATTTGAAAAACTCTCATACTGGTGGAGGTGCCGTTACATTATCAATTTGTTTTTCGGAATGATTTTCTGGAGAGAAAGAGATATGAATGTCATATTTCTCAATTATAAAATGTTTGCCCTAGCTGTGAGCCTAATTAATTTCCCAAGTTGTTTGATTTTTTTTCATCGATGCACTATGAACAGAAAAACCATGAGTGATATACTATAAATACGTTTAACGTGGTGGAAACGTTCGACTAGTAGGTCCAATGTCCAGCGAAGTGATAGAATGTCATATGATTCTTATTTAAAGAATTTGTTCTATATTGACCTAATTGAAAACTGATTTCTCACTCCTGTTGATTCGAAAAGAAATTCAAAAGAATAAATTAAAGGAAAAATAACGATGGGGCTACTTGAACCCATGGAATTAAAAAATGTATATTACTCTGTCGTTGAAAATCAATGGAGTCTTACAAAAATAAGAAATCAATTAGTCTTGCAAAAAGACTCACAGAACAGTACACAATAATGTAAACTGAAGTGACCGTGAGGCGTGGATTTGAGACTCGCATGAGGCATGGATTTGAGACTCGCATGAGGCGTGGATTTGAGACTCGCATGAGGCGTGGATTTGAGACTCGCATGAGGCGTGGATTTGAGACTCGCATGCGGCGTGGATTTGAGACTCGCATGAGGCGTGGATTTGAGACTCGCATGAGGCGTGGATTTGAGACTCGCATGAGGCGTGGATTTGAGACTCGCATGAGGCGTGGATTTGAGACTCGCATGCGGCGTGGATTTGAGACTCGCATGAGGCGTGGATTTGAGACTCGCATGAGGCGTGGATTGTGAGCGTCCTATTTCATAGATTCGTTGCCACCTACCCAAACAACCTACCCAAACAACCTACCCAAACAATCTACCCAAACAACCTACCCAAACAACCTAGATGTTGGTAGTGTCGATATCAAACAATATCATCAATTTCCACTCAACTTTATGCGTACCGGTATTTCTAAATAGCCTGAATTTTCGTGGCAGAGAAATTGGCTTTACGTATTTCAATCTAGAACTGAACAATTCACCGTAGACATACAATCATCAACTGAAAGCAATTCAATCTTTAGATACATGAACCACGAAAAAGGACTACCGGTATAAAAATACTACGGAAAGACTGCATTCTACTTTGGACTAATACAAAAGTGGTATTGCATCCTGATCCAACCATTTAGTCCAACTTGAAGTATATACGAGTTTTATCGAATACGTAGAGGAACCTCAAAACCGTGGCGTTTACAATACAGAAAAAACATCATGATTACAGGTCAATTGTTTACACAACGGAGGTCCATACACACGATGTTGTAAACAAGATGTTCTAGACACGGTGCACACGCGGTTGATGTCAACATTTTTATCACCAATTATTCAACTCCAATTCCAGTGTATAATTACGCGTCATACCGATAGTAGAGAATGTGATAGCTATATACATTTTCAAACACTACATTTGCATATCCAATTAATGCCATCCACTGGTTTTAGCTCTATATGAATCGTAATAGATCAAGCTGAAACCGTAATAATGATAGTCTGGTGTGAGAAATGAGATCCATCCAATTAGTGAGACTGCCTGTATATTGAGCGAGCACAGGCCACAATTCACAGTGGTGAGTATTTCCGGTTTAAATATGTTACGTGTCATTAATGACGCTGAATGTGTATTCTATGCCATATGATTTGGTTCTATCAAGTGATGTCAATCGTGTCAGTAAGTCCAACCAAGCCCACACACCCTGACAAAACCAGACATTTCCTTTACAGTTGCATATCATTCAACCATGTACTTTTTACTTGACTCAAATAAAATGTGCTCATTTCGGTATTGTGCATAGCAAAGAGCCGGGTGGTACAGTCGCTAGCCTGCTGAATTGTCACCCTGAAGACAGAAGACCGACTGAGTTTTGTATTAATAATAATAACAAGAAGAAGAAGAAGAAATAATTGAAAATTACTTCAATGATTTCAATTGATTATATGGGTTATGTTGGAGAGATCATATTTTGAAAGAAGTGGAGCATGAATAATTTTAGAGAAGACATACTACATATACTTTCAAAATAAAAATAATAACTATTCAATTAACTAACTTTATGGAGGCTAATTGGAAGGTTAGTGTAATATTCATTTGAATACTCGATGTTATTCATTGTTCAGAGTGAACGAATGCACAGCATAGGCCTACATATATTTCTCTAATATATTGTCACGACTACGTTTTTACCTATGCCATGGGTATGTAATATGTATAGTGAGAGGGTGGTCGTAAGGGATTTCAAGGTCAAGTGCAAATAAACCTTAACAATAGTTTATTGAAAGATAATTCAGAGTATAAATGCCGAAAGAAGTTATGAGCTAAATAACGTAAATGTAAGAGAAGGTCGAACATAAATGCCTGGGCCGGCTACTCCCCCTTCAATATAGGTTATTTAAATATTTAGTACAATTTAAAATTCACCAGAGCTACTTTGAACTGATCTTCATTTATTGTTGGCCCAAGTATGACTTTGACAAACATGTGAGAAACTTAGAGCCAGCATTTCTTGGCCCCTTCTCACTTGACATGAAGATCACACCTACTTCTTATTCAATGTCTAAGATATTTTCAATTGGGTACCTATAATTTTTTCATGAATTGAATAATGATTTTTCATCATATAGGATTGTGTGATAGATATACAGAGTGGCCTAGGTGAATATTTTTTGAATAGTTCAATGCACAAGTCCTTGTAGAATACGTCCGCACAAGGAACGCACATTTCGTGGTTTTCCTCGGTCTTTGACGTGTCGAGTACAGAGTTGGTTCATTAATATTGCGTCATTATTCTCTCTTTCTCAACATTGCAACATACTGGAGTGGGTTATTCCTCAGGCAGATCAGCCCTATCAGCTTCATAACCTACACAAATCGCTTGCCAACTTTTCTTCAAATTCAACGCGTTCTCCAATGAATATAATGTATTAAACTTATACACTCAATTTTAAACAGATATAAGTTATTGGTTTTGTGTGGAGTACTACACTATAGAGCTATTTCATGAGTGATTCTTCTCATCAGTACGTCTTTCGTACATGATATCTTCACCACAGATCAACCTATATCCATCGAACATTCGTGAGCTAGTTTGTGAAACCACTTGACAAGTTGCAGATTGTTCAATTGATCCTCTCCGAGGTCAATTGATCCTCTCCAAGGTCAAGTGAATACTCATACTCTGGTGTATTACACACTCCTGTTTATTGAGCTAACTTGACAATGATTCATTCATGCTTGGTGTGTTGCGGTATATAACATGCAAATGAAAGTTCGTTTTTTCGCACAGTTCAGACTAAATAACGAGCAGGACCTATATATACTGCATGACGAATGATTGCCGTTTTTTCCAACGCTTCAATCTGAGGAAAACTTCAAACCTATGGGTTGGTGAAGAAATAATATTGATATCCAAACTGATCAACTTGAACTTCAGTTTTGAGCTGATATATTGAAGAAACGTTGATATAAACTGCTTAATAATTCCCTGCAATTCAATATGAATAGGACATTTTTTGATATAATCTTGAATGAAAGTCAAAATTGGAATAAACATTTCGACTCACTGTGAATGACATTTTTACAGAACCAAATTTCCACTCCAAATTATGAAGAGGATGATAATTTCAAAGTTGCTCGAATAGCTTGCTATTGAAAATATGATCCACTTCAATTAATTACAAGTTTACTCAGTGAAGAAATGGAGGGCATTGCCACAAATAGGTATGAAGTGTTCATATTGAAGAAAAATCAATACATTCCACGCATGAATTAGAAGTTGAGATAAAAAAAAACTTTTTGTTAAGCCTTGTTGAAAACCTCTTTATAATGCACAACACTTCAACTATTTTCAGTGCTCTTACATTTTCCAATCCAAGATACAGTATTCAAAGTTGAACCATGAATAACAAAATCTCTAACTGTTGAACGAAATACTATGGACCTTACAATGTTGACTGATTTTTTCCTCCACGTACACACATACATTCAGTTGCATGTTTCAGTTTCCCCCGTCCTTTTACAAGTTTGATATATCATCCCGTTATTCACCCTATATAGTACAAATTATTATAATATTATACAGCTCCAATTCGATATGTATACATATATATATATATATATATATATATATATATATATATATATATATATATATATATATATATATATATATATATATATACACATGTTGGACCTTTCAAAAGTCATGTTTTGGATCTGTGTGTCAAAACAAGTGTATGTGCTATATATTATCTTGGAATAAAATGATTTGAGATCGAAAACAATCAATCGAATTGCCATAACATACGACAACTTAGACCAATATATTAACACCAACATGATAACTGGGGTTAATTGGCTATCAGGATACCATTTGAACATCTTTATAAAACTCTTCCTTTGGTTTCTACTCGGGTTTCACATTCGATTTTCCAGATTACAGATGAATCTGAATTCAGAAGAGAGACAGATTTTACTTCATTCAGAATTCTCTGCATGACCGACTTTCACCACTCTTATAAATGTAAACTCTTTACTCTTTCAAACTGGCTGCGGAGTTATTTAGAGACTTAACAGTACTCTATATATACATGTTGAAACAGGGAACATGACTTCATTATTCAACTTGGATAAGTTTTTGAAATTTTAATTGGTTGAAAGTTTGTTGGAAGAACAGACTCTAAATGAGTAAATGTTTTGAAGAAAACTGCACAATGCGAGCTATACTTGCTATAACGACACATTCAAGTTACAAAGTAAACCCCTTCTCGTCCTCTCTGTCTCTCTCTCTATCTCTCTCTCTCTCTCTCTCTCTTTCCTCACTTTCTTACACACCACATGTTATTCAGAGAAAGCAATGCAATCTCACATCTCACGAATTATGTTCCACGTTTTAGACATGATCTTGTAATGTTTCATGTTTTATTCAAATGCTTTGAAACGATTCAAGAGATGTTTTTCGTCAGTTGAATTTCATTGACGTTTTTCAGTTAATTACCATAATTCGTCGGATTAAAAAAGTCTGTATGTACCACCAACATGTGAAGAATGAAACTGCGATGGGTGAATCATCAGCTAGCGCGCTGATCCGTCACTTAAGAGACCGGGGTTCGATTCCCGTCATGGTTGACGATTCTGATTGTGATTTCCGTGGATCCCTCTCTGTCATTTCAGTCCTTCAGAAGCAGGCCACGATTTTGTTTCCACTGTCCGAAACCGAATTATAACATTTCCATCTCTCTGTCCAAAACATTGAATGAAATAATGATTCATCTCATCCTCTCATCTCAATCATCATTCATTGATGCCATTAGATTGTTATATCGAGAGAGATCCATGTAATCCAGATTAGAATTAATAGAAACATTAATTGCTGTTCGAGAAACCATGTGATTTTTGCCTACGTACCATCACGTGCCTATAATGTATGATTCATAAAGTAACCAGAGAAGTGTGTTAAAAGGTGGGATCGATGTATTTGATGTGTAGTGATAAACACATATCCTGCTCGTTTGTCACTATTTATTGCGACTGTTTGGATTGACCCTCAACTCAAATGATGATGGTTCATTTATAATGATTGATTATTTCTCTCGAACGTGTTTGATTGAATATGAGAGAATGAGTAGTATCACAGTCTAGCGAGCTGTACCCGTGTGAAATATTGCAAAAAACAGCAGCGAAACAAATTTGCAATAATTTTCCCGAAGAGGGCATGGGAGTCAATTGGTCAAAATATCATTTTTTTTCGTGATAAATTTCGGATAGTATGAGATATAGAAATTCTAATACAAGGTGAACATATATATATATATGAAATACCTTCAAGATGGTATTATAATTTATAAATTTCACTCATATCGCATCATTGTCAAACGTATACCAAAGCTAAAAAACTCACTTTTTAGCTGTAGGCCTATATCTTCGACAATTAGGCGATATAAGTCGATTGTTGTTCACCTACTGTACATATACCATCTTGAAGGTAATACAAATATCTGTGTTTCGCCCATATTGGAATATTGATTTCATACCGTGCGCAAGCTATCGCCAAAATACTGATATTCCGCTAAATTGACTACCATACACTCTGATACGTCGATAAATCATACTTGATTGAAAATGAACTGTTCATTCTGAAAATACATGCAACATTCTTTCTCGAATGGAATTACACTATTATGATAAATGCGAGGTGAATTTCGTACTGTATGTATACATACATTTTTTCACTAGTTTTTTGCCAACAAATTCAATGTCATGAGGAAATATTAATATGATATTTCATATTTGAATTTATCTGTTCAAACGTTTAAACATTTTCATAACGTCCAAGTGATATTTGGTTTGGTTGTGCTGCCCTCCGTAGCGCAGTCAACTAAGACACCACTTTGGCATCTGAAATCACACGCTTGCTTCATTTTACCCGATAGGTGACCTCGTTTTGATCTCCACCACCGTTCATCTTCACAGGTGTTTTTCGTGTTTTTTCGTGTAGCCTATGCTAAATGCTGGGATGGTTCCTACAACCGCTTCCTTCCCACTATCTTTCTCTCTTTTTGATAAACCTCACCTCATCACACCATCATCTGATTCATCATTTATCCGACGCCGATTTGTCTTATTTGTCATGTCATTGCGTCGATGGACCCAACAGAATAATACAAGAACAAATCCCGCTGCAGAGCCCGGATTAACGATTGAGATCATCTTGAAACGTTTTAGCGCTAAAACCGAGACAACACGTTCTAACTTTATCACAGTTTCATATTTGTACCCTCTATTCACAAAGAATTTTAAGGACATTTCATCTTGGTGTTAACTTTAGCCACAACATATGCCGTTGCCGTGTGACGTTATTGTCTTCGACTGTCAACCAATGTGAGCAAAGAGTGGGATGTCAATTAGTTTGTAATAACGCAATCTGAACATCAACCACTTGTTTTATACAAATAGATATTATTCAAAATTGGAATAAATGAATAAAATGTTCTATATATATGTTTACAAAAACCCATGCCTTATGCGGGACTCGAACCTACGCCCAACGGTGACTTCAGTTTTTGAAGCGGTTCTTTAGCTGACCGAGCTACCGAGGGTGGCTAATTTCACAGAATAATTCACTCATATTGTTCTCAGTAACACTTGAAATGCATAATAACACTCCATTTCGATTATTTGTCATTATAAACGATTTTGTCTGACATCATTTTCAGTTCCGTGAAATGTTTCATAATTTTCTCTTTCATTATTTCATAAATACCCCCAGATAAATTGAAGCAGCAGAAATGAAGTTTGTGAGGAGTAAAGCAGGAGTGTCAAAGTTGGAGAAGAAGAGAAGCAGAAAAATAAGGAACGAAGTGGGAGTGGAAATATTATCGTTAAAAAGGGAAAGGGAGAGACTTGGGTGATACGGGCACATGCGGAGAATGGAAGAGGAGAGAATGCCGAGAGCAATGTTGAGATAACAGAAAACAATGGAGCTAAGAGAATCGAGTCGGAAGACCAATACACAATTGATGAGATTGCCCTTGTGGTACCTCGCCCAAACGATCCTACTTTCATCCATAGCCTTAATTGGGGAACACCAATTTTGTATCAAGTTTCGATGTCATTAAATACAAAAGGAAAGCGTGAAGTAGGCCTACAGGGTACTCAATCGAGGAGAAAATAGGGGGAAGTGGCAGAAGAGAGATGATGGAAGAGAAGAAGAAGAAGAAGCATAGACCGGAGACCATGAGCTAGAGGGTTGGCACGGCTCACTTAGGGAGAATAAATGCTATCATATATCGTTGGATTGCTAATACTCAAAGTAAACTCAAATAATATGATACTTATCAAAAATCGGTGCGGAACATGAAGTCGTGACACCTCAAAGAATTGACGGATTCTGCATTTGCAACTACATTCATAAGACCCGTGATAACTTTATACGACACATTCAAGATAAAACCATGAACAAAGCTGCATATATATGAAATATGAAATACTGATTCTCATTTCTGACCATTTTTGGCATGAGCGAATGGACCCAGCTTGTCAGTTTTTGCGTAATATATCTTACTTTGAACAACCCTTGCGTCAACATGGGCATTGGTGAATACAATTATCATATACCGTTGGTAGCATCACTTTTCATGTTTTGATACTTTCTGGCATGATAATTCGACCTAGTATTCCAGTTTTTGCGTAACATGTCTCATTGGGATAACCCTGAAATCCATATAGTCATTGGTGTATACACTTGTCAAAATTTTTTGAATTCCTGCAAATCCAGGAAATACAAAATGATATGATATATTCATGAAATGTGTTTTTCATGTGACTTCACGACACTTCAAAGTTCACAAGTTCTAATGCAGGAAGTCATGATTTCTCATTCTGAACTGCTATTTTGAGAACCACATCAACTTCTCATCATACGTGAATGCACCATGAACATACAGCGCATTATATGTACTGACATTAACCTTACAACTGGAAGAAGATATCAAATGAACGAAAGTTTTGTTCAGGAATAAATTAACTTCTCTTATCAGTGTTTTCGTGATACTCTTAAATTCTTCACGATTAAAACAAAATTATCGTTCCAGTATGTTAAACTCTTCATGATTCAAGGTAAAAGTATTGACATGTTACCTCGAATTTATATATTATACACTGTGAATATATATATATATATATATATATATATATATATATATATATATCCACATATATATTCATATATATATTTATATATATATTTATATATATATATATATACATATATATATTTATATATATATTTATATATATATATACATATATATATATAAATATATATATATATATATATATATATATACATATATATATATATATATATATATATATATATATATATATATATATATATATATATATATATATATATATATATATATATATCATTAATTAGTTCATCTATATCCTTTTTGAAATGTAATTTTGTCTCGGGAATAAAATACTTATTCAGGCCATACATTATACATTTATTGTTTTGTGCTGCGTCATTTTGATTTCCCACTTTACGGTCAGCCATGAATACATACTATATCTCCCCTCATATGAAATACCCAACCACTCAAATCATTGTCTATCATCCTGCAACCAGGCACCACGTTCAATCGACTTTTATCAACTTGAGATTTGCATGTACCTACCTTACATATTTTTATTTATAAGATGATGATTTAAAATGGCCATCATTTCACATTTCCCAAGAGGCGACAGATGAGATATTCCAGGCCGTTAAAAGTGAAGCACCATCCGCCTTATCACTTGAGCACTCTTCGCACACAAAAAGCGACCTTCAGGATAATTGCCATGAATATAAGAGAATTCGTGCAGAGGGGTTTTCAAAATACGAGAATCTATGATCTAATACAGATCTTGTGGTAATTAACTAATTATTTCAAAGTTGCGACTCAATCACTGATGTAACATTGCATATGAGATGTATCGTGAAAATGTCAATAAAACCTCTATTGGTATCTGACTTCAAAAATAATGAGAGGTAATATCCAATATGAAATACAATTTTTGATCTTGAATCAGGAAATGAGGACATATGGTTCAAACAGTGAAATATGGCTTACAGAAAATGGAATGAAGCATGACTGAATAATTGGAGAATGACATTATATGAATTTGAAATAATTCAAGAGAACGGTTATCAAAGTTATCCAAGGTTATCGATGAAAACCATGATTTACTTGATGAAAAAATTCAATGAAAAGAAGTCATATATGATATATATATATATATATATATATATATATATATATATATATATATAAATATATATATATATATATATATATATATATATATATATATATATATATATATATATGAATATATATATATATATATATATATATATATATATATATATATATATATATATATATATATATATATATATATATATATATACATATATATATAATATATATGTAGGTATGGAAAGAGTTTTCACAAGCATTATTATATTTATACATTTCTTCGGGTTTCTTGTGTAAAAATAAAACCAAACTCAAACAAATTAGTTCAAAAGCCAACGTTCCATGTTTATTTCAAAACATATTATCAAGGCAAATCCCATCTCATAATATACTATAGGAGCACTTATATAACGAGGATGCAGTAGATGTCAGAACTGGACCTATTATCAGGAATCAATCAAGGAAAAAGTAGATTTTGTATGTCACGTATTTTTGTTTTTCAATTGAAACCAATTTCTTTATTTTATTTTGATTCTTATAAGTACCTTGCACATAATCTTGATCGATATGTGGGTGATTGATATAGAAGGTGTTGAATTTGTATAAGAATAACCTCCATTACTCGCTTAAAAAATTATTTTATATAATTTTCTAGTTTATTAGGAGATGCGATTTGCCTTGATGATATGTTTTGAAATAAACATGGAACGTTGGCTTTTAAACTAATTTGTTTGGGTTTGGTTTTATTTCTACACAAGAAACCTAAAGAAATGTATAAATATATATATGTATATATATATATATATATATATATATATATATATATATATATATATATATAAATATATATATATATTCACATATATTCATATATATATATATATATATATATATATATATATATATATATATATATATATATATATATGAATATAAATATATATATATATATATATATATACATATATGAATAAATATATATATATATATATATATATATATATATATATATATATATATATATATATATGTATGTGTGTGTGTGTGTGTGTGTGTGTGTGTGTATTTGTGTTCTGTTGATTTTCCATTGGATCCTCTCAGTTACAGGCATGCTCAAATTAAATTTTGAAGTATTATCCAACAAGAATCGCTTACGGAGATCACTAATTTGGATGACATTGGAACGTTTTTTTCACAAATATCGTTCAATGGAAGTATACGTTCTCTAAATCTCATTCCTTACAATAGAGTTCTGAGGGCTTCTTCAATGATTACTCCTTTTTTCAACAAATCAATGATTCTGATCATACATAATGATATGTATGATGATTTGTCACTTAACTGATATACACACGTACCACGCAGGCAACCGTCGGGGCGATCTCTCGCGAGTGAACGATATCATATTTGCGATAGGACAAATTGTTAAATATCATTTCAAATCCAAAATGTGGTTTCAGTCTTAATACTGCGTCGTGGAGATATATTTTCGAATCGCTTTTTCAGTGTGAAATTATAAGAGGCATGCATAATGAATACATGAATTAGGCATCATAAGCCTATACTATATTGGTTTCATTTATATTTCCACATGTTTTTTTCACCGAATGTATAACTGATTTATCCTAAACTGTCTTTTATGAAATACGTCTTTCGTAGGTTATAACTATCTGATCCTACTTCACCACGCTGTACCTCCAAAGCGAGTTGATTGCACTGTAAGATGCCAATGACGGTTTTAGCTGGGTGGTAGTGCCACACATGCTAGTGCTGCTTTGACTAGAGCTAATGCTGTTGCGAATAGTGCTCTGCGGGCTGCGTTCAGAGACACATATAAGAACACCATTCGGAAGAAAGGAGTATTTGTGGTTTTCATTACTATTTCAAATCCGAGGTTATTGAATTATGTTCATAATATAATTCTATCTTTCTCACATTTCATATACTTTCATATGAACGTATCCATATATATCTATTCATATCTATTCATCTCTCTCTCTCTCTCTCTCTCTCTCTCTTCATGTATATATATATATATATATATATATATAAATATTTATTCATATATATCTATATATATATATATATATATTGATATATATATATATATATATATATATATATATATATATATATATATATATATATATATATATATATATATGAAAATATGTATATATATATATATATATATATATATATATATATATATATATATATATATATATATATATGAATAAATATATATATATATATATATATATATATATATATATATTTGTATATATATATATATATATATATATATATATATATATATATATATATATATATATGTATATATATATATATATATATATATATTCTATGAAAGGATGGACTGGTCCACAGTTGAATAGACATGTATTTTCTGATGAATGACATTTCAGAGCACTGTATCAGTCTCTTTCAAACACTTCGTGAAGATTGAAGTTTTCATTCATATGCTCACATAAATATAGCTATTTTTCCATCTCTCAGAAGGTAGCCTACAGCCTCTGTATATAACAGCAAGCGAATATCCGGGCAAAAATGTTAATTTTAAATGGATCATAGATAAATAAATTGAGTAATAAATAATTAAGTGAATTATGGAGAAATCGATGAATCTAACGTTATATTGTGAATCAAAACTCGACGATTTCCAAGCTCTGATGTTTTTGTATCCAAATTCATCTCCGTAATGGGTTTTGTTCCGAATTGTTCACCACAGTCTCTCAGCGGCAGATTAAAGAAAAACCAGAAGCTTCCCTGGCTTAGTCAGCTAAGACTAGAAGCTGGAGTCAAGTCATGCGTCGGTTCGAGTCTTGCATGGGACAAAGTTGTAGCACCATACAACTATCGTCCGTTTGTCACACCTCAGAATAACGTAGATGTTGGTGGGGTTGTCGAGCAAACAAAATCATCGAGACTAAATAGCTTCGACGTGAAATACAAATGTAAATACAAGTCTAGCCTCCCTCGTGGCTCAGCCAACTATCGTTTACCACGGTAGAAAGTGAAGTCAGGTCGGGCGTGGATTCGAGTCCCGTATAAGACATGAGTTTCTGTAAACGTCATCTACACTTAATCGTTTTATTATTACCCGCTCATTCGTAGACCCGCATAACCTGGCTGTTGGTGGAGTCGTTAAGGAGCATTAAAAGAAAAATACAGGTCAGTCAACAAAACTGTTCAATCTCTAGGATAATCTATGAATACAGTATCGAATTGGACGCGACGCTACAACCATGTTTAGACCCCAACGCAATAGTTGAGCTTGGTTTCAGTATCGCGAAATAAACAGTGATATTAAACTCTTTCTCTGAATAAAATGCAGTATGTGGCGGTACGCTAGCACCATCACTTCTCGCTGATGCCAGGTAGCAGTGGTTGGTACCCAAGCGAGATACTGTGTATGATGTGATGTATTTCACGACTGTTTTGGCTGAGATGATCAATAAATGTCAGTAAACAAACATTCCGTCGTCTATCTAACTCGAACCACTTCGTTCACAAACGTCCTGACCCAAGAATTATGAATTTTTTCCACTGAATCAGAGCAAAATACACGAAGAAAACGTTTAAAAAGACTAAAACTCAACCCAACTAACCCCAATCTCATTGCAGCTCGGTTCCCTAATAATTTCCAGAAATTGTAACGGTAACGGCCATATTGCTTTATATTTCGAATTGATATTTCAAAAATAATTTCATGATACTGGAACATTATCAAAAATATTTTCTCATGAATACATAAAACACACAATTCAAATCGAAATTCAAACTGTCGATCAACATATCCTGAATTGAAGGCGCTACCGCAGCGCCACCATGACAATATAACTTATTCAACCTATCAGCAAGAATAAGCAAGAAATGTGACAAAAGTGAGCAGTGTGTTGGGGCCTATACGGGTTTGTGAAGAGGCGGCCTGGCCCAACCATTACTTCACTCAAATGATGAGCTAGAAGACTAGAAGACTATCTCAGAGTCTCACTCTTGCCCTCACCAATACAAACCACCAGCAGTAGTGAATACCTTGAATAGCTCCGTTCATGTATGATATCAATACAAGCTTGGAGCTTATTTCTTGTGTATTTTTTCTAGAGAAATTGGACTGAAAATATCTTGAGGTCAGACGAGAAGAAATCCCTTGTTTAACATATCCTTCAAAATCATTCGTCATAATAAATAACACATTTTGACAGTTTATGTATCTCACTGAAGTGGTGTGGTTGGGAACATGTCAAGATTTGCTTCCGAAGTAAACTTAAGACTTTGAAAATAAAGTGGACTGAAATGATTTCTCAACTTTCAACATTCACTTGTTACCACGTGAACAAAAGTAAGAAAATATATTAAATTGACCTGTTCGGTCCACATATATGTTATATGTTACATGTATGATATATGTTGTGTTAACGACCCCACCGATAGCTAGGTTATATATGAGGATACACATCGGCTGTCTAATTTATTGTGCTGATATGACATTACAAAATGGAATGAATAATCAAAAGTTTAAAACTTATAAATGCGGTATTACTTTCAACATTAATACTGAATGTTTCATCCAAAAATCACAACATTTCAATCAAAAATTTGAAAGAAATGGAAATTGTTCCAATCAAATTTTTGTTTACATCTCCAACAAAAATATTATTCTTGACAAATATTTGCTTTTGAAATATTTTCGATTTTTCTCTATACATCTGGATAGTTGGATCCAACTGTAATTTAAAGAACAAAAATGTTCTAAGGACACACACACACACACACACACACACACACACACACACACACACACACACACACACACACAACACACACACACACACATAAGAAATTTTGAAGGGTGGTGAGAGAAAAAAAATAGCTTCAAGTACTGTATATATTGGTTTATAATGTGTTGGACAATGCAATAAGATTGATCGCTATTTTCATCAATTTTATTGAAAGTAACCTACATTGTGTACAATCCTCATCTTGTCCAACAGCAGAATGTATTAAGTGGCTGTAGCCCATAGCTGCAAGTATCTTACAAATCTAACTCATCAATCATTTTGGTTCAACATAATAATATCAAACATGTTTACCGTAACAATGAATCAAGCAAATTATCGTATGTTTTTCGTGATGATGGCTCGAATTGTGATACATTTTTTTTCTCCAATAACGTTGTTTTGAAATTAGAAATGATACAAAAATTCAGTAGGACCTGCTCAAATTAGTTTGCGTCGTAATTTTCAATCTGCGGAGTCGTTAACGACTGAAAGCGAATGTATTAGGGCCTATTGACATAATTTTTTTTCAAAACGTTTTTTGTTATTATGTAACAACATGTTATGTATATGCAACACAGTGGTTGCAATTGATAGAAGATATTAAATGATCCAATTCGGTAGATATTTATTCTATTGAATATTGACAGTCTTCTTCATAGCAGGAATTGTTCAGAATTAATGATCAGTCAGGCAAAGACTTCCGATGAGAAGAAATATACTGAAATGTTGTCTTCCAATAATAATTAGAAAAACTGATTCTCAACTACGTGTGAGCAATTTTTATTCTGAAATATATAAGTCCAAATAGAAGTTGTACCTCACCCATTTGCAGCTCAATATCAGCTATCAATTTCCATCAGTGCACCATCGTCTAATTCAATAGAAAAAACGTCTCGACATCTAATCTATATCACATTATCACGTGAAAATGTCAACGGTGTAAACCGTTCTCTCGCAGGCTGAAGGGGTGAAGGGTCAAGTATAGACAGTCTGTGTCACCGGTGGGACAAACCGGATGGCATATATATATGGTGGGTGTAGAGGAAGGGGCGGTGGTGGGCGACGGGATTTATTGATCGCCTCAGTTAATGACTTCCTAAATCGAATTAGTGGTGACAAAAAAAAAACTAGTCCACAAATCTTATACGTAACTGTGTAATGTGAGCCAATTTGTGCTATTGAATCCCGATCATTGCTTTCTAGTTCAGCTCTGCGTTGCATTACACGTTCGTGACAGTTATTTGATAGCACGTGAAGGCATGATCAGTAGAGACGAACATTATCTTCGAGTTCAACTAAAGTGAAATCCTTTGATGAGATGCATACGAATAAGGAAAAAACTCTAATATATACATATATATATATATATATATATATATATATATATATATATATATATATATATATGTATATATATATATATATATATATATATATATATATATATATATGTATATATATATATATATATATATATATATATATATATGTATATATGTATATATATTATATATATATATATATATATATATATATATATATATATATATATATGTACATATATATATATATATATATATATATTCATATATTTATATATATATTTATATATATATATATATATATATATATATATATTTATATATATATTTATATATATATATATATATATATATATATATATATATATATATATATATATATATATATATATAAATAAATATTTGGCCACGGTCATAGCTGAGACGAGTGGTTGAGTGACTAGCACACTGAACCGTCATTCAGGCGACTGTTTTTTTTTTTGGGGGGGGGGGGGGTTGAAATGGTTCCTTAACAACAGGCCTCGACCGAATCCTGCACACTATCCGAAAACACGTATCATAATAAATGTTCATCTCATCATATCACCATCACACCGAGTCCAATAGATCGTTGTCATCAGCATAACGTCAACAGTGTGTCATTCAACACAATACAGATACAAAAAGTCACGTTTACACAAGACAACATGGCTGATGATTGATTCATGTTCATCAGTTGTAACCGATGAGATATACAAATATCATTTGGTGAAGTTAATTCTAGCCCTGAGGGTGAATTCAGTTTGCATGTATAGCCTACTGTGCTCGTCTAACAAGTGTTTCCATCTACATTGTTGCTAGTGTTAGTTTCAAGTTATACACTGTTACAGTGTTCAAACATTCAGTTTCAATTGATACGGTCAAGTACTTGTTTTTCTACACACATGAATACATTCCGTTGATCTTGTATAACGAGCTTACGACTAGATCTCCACGTTGGCCATCGTCTCTGCTCAGCGCATGCGCCGAACTTGTATGCACGCTTGTTGTGCCTGGACGCGAGCCCAACGGATAAACCGCATGTCCTGATTACAAACTGCACTTCATTACAACGTTACCCAATTTCACAAAGAATTTTCGGATAATCGTAAGTTGAGCTACCACAAGGCTATAATACTGGCTTTAACGTTCACGTATACATACCATTTACATTGATTGCTTCAACCAAACAGATTGTTTCTCATTGGATTATTTTGAAATATGATGTGTTTACTTGTTTGTTTTGTTCCGTATCTGGATACTGATTGAATACGCCAATGTGTTGCGTAGCTATGGCCACATCAGAAGAGGCCACAGGCGTCTTCTAGGCGTGAAGCTATTCGCTTTCGATCTCTCACGTTCGTAGCTTTGGAAATATCAATTCTATTTTCGTTTCACTTGATCAGTAAATGAATAATGTAAAGGTCCACAGCACTGTAGAATGTTGATCAAATACAAGTACTGAACTCGGTACTCGATTGACAAAGACAACAACTGATATCGTAAAGCCTCTGCCCGCTTCTAAATTATAATCACGGAGGGACGGATAGTAACATCACATGTCTTGGAAACATCTAATTCAACTGGTATCAACCAGATGAGACAAACTAAAACTATGTCACGGCCATGAGAACTCGATCATTTTTATAACAGAACAGAACATATTCGAGATGAACGAGAACTTCATTGGTTACGACATTTCATTGGTACTGTGTTACTGTAGTTGATTATGTCTGAGAGAAAAGTTGACGATCTTTATAGAAACTAACTAGTTCACAGTACAAATATCGAGTTCATCTATACAACTTGGAAACTTTTCACTTCAAATTAGAAAATAATGAAGTTCATAATAACGATCATATATGAAAGTTATGAACTAAATGTAGGGTCACAAAACGAGTTAATTTGTCAATTTGGTATAAATTCTACACGCATATCTTGTTAAAACAACTATTAAAATCAGTGAGTTATAACCCAGTTTGTAATTGACTGGTATTTTATGTCTTTCTGTGACATAAAACTATCTCGGGATGTACCAAACCATATATTGATTGTATGATTGACATGTGGTTATTGATGTTATTTAAGCATTGGGAGTGAGATACGGCGAGAGAGGAAGCGAGATAGCTAGAAAGAGTGAGTGAGATGGAAAATAGTTGATTACTTGCTTAACATGAATCTTGTTTGCTGTGATTGCAATTATGGTAGGTTGTGGTAGTGGTGGTGAGAGCGGAGATGGAAAGAGAGAGGCGAATAACGACAAATTGCTGGGCACGGTTTGACAGCGAGCGAAATCATAAAACGTGTCTCTCTTTCACATTTTGAGAACAATTCTGTTTGCGTGCTTGTGGATAATCTATCTCCTAGCTCGAGATAGCTATAGTGGGTGCTTGATCGATTGAGACCGTGCTTAGTGCTTAGTGCTTAGTGGTTACTCTTCGGTCTCTACTTGGTCGCTTTATATACTTTAGATGTGGTAAGGTAGAAGGTCAGCAAAGTCCTATACAATTAATATACTAACTATCGCGCAGTTCCATTCACGTCACCTTATCACTTGGAACAATGGACATTTTGGCTTACACAACATTGCTCTTCACAGTGTGTCAATCTCGAAATGTATCCAAAAAGCAAAATTTATAAATAGAGATACTAGTATAACAAGTGCAGTTCGAACTTGTCCTACAGAATTAATGAGGTGACTTTTGGTGACCTTTGACTTCTAGACTCTTCAGCTTCTGGCCTGATATTATAGAAAACCATTGAAATATTCACTTGACTGAAATTTGAAAAACATGGAGCACCTCAATCATATTCAACATCGGGCATGTCAGAGACCTAATCTACCAATATCATCAATACTGAAATACATTCATTATAAGATTGTCGGCAAGTTCGTGTTTACTCTCGATCACGTTCTCAACACTCGCCTCGTGTGCAAATCAAGCGGCTTTGAGAATCAAATTAAATTCTGGTTAAACTCGTAGCCACCTCGATTTGAATTGTTCGGTCATTTCGAAATGATTCTGGAAAACTAACATGCTGGTAAACAGAAAAAAATATATGAAAAATTGGAACAGATTTCAAAAATATCTGAGCATTCATACAACTATGTATTCTAGTCTTCGAATCTCTTTGAATTTGCAAAAAATCTCACAAACTGAATCAATTAAATGAACACTGTGAGTTTTTCAAAAGTACCTACAGACTCTTCCGACAGTTTCATCATATGGGACCATGAATTACCGGGTGAAAGATGAAATGAGGATGAGGATAAAGTGATGAAGATGAAAGGACTATCATAAAAAACATGCCTACAGTAGGTTTTAAACCCACGCCCGTCCGGGTTCAAATTTCAAAGCAGTACCCTAACTTTCTGAGCTGAATAAATTTGGCCAAGATGAGAGAAAATCATCTACTTTCTATATATATATATGTCATAGTACATAATTTGTCATCACCTCACCAACCTGTCAGCTAGCGTCTTCATCATCGACCTGAGGCTCATTCACAATGCAACACGATACTAACAAGAAGATGTAATACTAAAATGTGAGACGAGAACATTAAATCCAAACTGTTCAACACCAACATCAACGTGGCACATAAAAACATTCAGAAATCAATCGATCAACTAATTAAAGTTCAGGGTTGTTACCATTGTTACTGCACCCTCAACCCTCAACCCTCAACCCTCAACCCTCAACCCTCAACCCTCAACCGTCAAACCAAATCTGTCGACAGGTCAAGGTAGTCCGGGTCACCCGTCACCTGTCTCTCATTGTTTCGGAATTGAAGGTTTCAATTGGCTGTGATTATGTTTTACAGCAACGTCGACAAGAAAGCTGGGATCTTGCAAGCTTTCATGTTCACGTTTATCTTGGCGTTATGGTTAGTGGTGGTTGTGAATAGACCAAGGACCTCCCATAAGACAAACATTTCTCGCGTTACGCCTTGATGTTAGTGTCGCATTGTAAGCTTTGACACAGAGTTCCACATGCTAGCACGTGGGTAATCACTAAATCATCATCTCGACCGAGCACATAACCAGCTGATCCAAGCCATTGTGTTCTACCACGTCATGTCACGTCGACAGACTACAGCTATATCCGAACAATAACCAAGTACTTGAATCTATAGACACGCTTTACACAGTGCTGTGGAGCCGGGGGGCACACGGGTGAAAAGTTTACCACCATGAATGCGATGCCGGAGACATACCCTCATCCCACTCCAGCCCTCAACAGTGAAATAAAAGAGCAGAAATTAACTTGGAAACATTTATTACATTTCCACACACACACACAGCCATACACACACACGTATATATATATATATATATATATATATATATATATATATATATATATATATATATATATATATATATATATATATATATATATATATATATATATATATATATACTATAACGTGTGGGACATAGAACAGCTCTAGGAGACTATAAGCATAATCATTTTCGTGCTTAATGAAAACATACTTCCTCGTGTTATCATTGGAATTCCGTGCGGATTGATGCAATCAAATACGAAGGTTTTGAAACTGAGCTCATTTCAAAGTGGTTCAAAGAACGAAAGAGAGAGAGAGAGAGAGAGACAGAGAGAGAGAGAGAGAAATAGAGACAGAGAGAGAGAGAGAGAGAGAGAGAGAGAGAGAGAGACAGAGAGAGAGAGAGAGAGAGAGAGAGAGAGAGAGAGAGAGAGAGAGAGAGAGAGAGAGAGAGATAGAGAGAAGGAGAGTTCAGATATTGAGGTTTTGTACATATTTAGTCATATTATCAAAAGTTCATTGTTGAATTCAATGAAGTGCCGAAAGTAATAATATGAAGTGTAGTATTATGAAGGATTGATAGTGGAATAGTGAGAATAGAGTGCCGTGCAACAGCAAGTGCCTCATCACTCCCTTTAGTCATACAGTAATACATACATTATCGGCACCGGTAGCTCAGCTTGCTCCAGGTGACCAAGAGATGAGGGTAGATCAGGCTCATGTTCACTGCCTGCCATCGTCCATACTCGAAGAGGTTTTTCGTGGTTTTCCTCTGTAGCCTATCTACAGGTAGGTAGGTAACGGGATGGTTCCCACAATATAGGTCACAACCACTGACTTCACCATTAACTAGGACAGTTTCATCTCAATATCTTCCATCCGATGCCAATCGATATTATAGTTATTATAACAGTGCGATTGTTAAACCCAATACAAATGAAATGATTAATCAAATCAAACGAATGGAGAATATTGGTTATATTGAACTTGTGTGAAGTTTTGAGTTTCCAAGATATTAATTAACAATTTTCCAATTTTCCTATAGTTTTTCGATATTCTCGAAATATCTTGCTCTGCAATTACTTGCTCATGAAACAGAACATGGAATAAATATAAGACATGACCATAAAAGCATGGACATGAACAAGAACATGAGAACATAGAATAAACATCAAGTCTAGTAACTAAAGTTGCCCGTTAGAGTAGAGAAAACCGATCAACCGTGTACGCAGTTACACGTTCTACACTAAACGTATCTTCATTTGCTCCCCTCTCTCTCGCTCTCAACCACACACATCCAGGCTATTAATCAGCTAATGGGAGCTGGGTTCTGGAGCATAAATGAAGGTAAATACCTCTTCAGATTACGTAGATACGAGATCATTTTTGATCATGCCCTTCATTAGACAGCCAATTGTCATTTCGCTAGTGATAGGCCTACCTTGATTGCAAAATCAGGTGGAGTGGAAGATTTTAGATGAGGGTTAGGCCCATATGGATCAGTGAATTTGGTTGTAGTTATTGGTAAGCCTGATTGTTTAAATTGACGTAACACACCAGCGTGCTCAGCGCGATGGTGGCAGATTTTAGTTGATTTCGTTATAAGTTTTATATTTAGTATTTTTAATTCAAGATTGATTATCAAATGTTTTTTTTTCCAATATGTATTTATATCTGTCCAATTCGGCGACTTCACAATCCCGTTCAAACCCCATCGCAAGAGCTACATTTGGTTCAATTATTGCAAAATAAACAGTAAAATATGACACTTTCTTTGAAGAAGATGCAGTGTGAACCTTCTTCAACTAAACGAGTGGAATGCACGAAAAAAACATTGAAAATTACACCAACCTAACCCAACTTACCCTAACCATGTAGCTACTATGTGCCTTGACTAATTCCCCGTAATAGTAATTCTTTTGGCAATATAACTTAACATACTGATTTTTTTTTCGGAAAACAAAGAAGCACACTGGAACATTTTCAAAAACATCATTTCACAAGAATAAAAAATTTCTTTCACAGCGAGATCCGAACTGGCAACCTTCGGGACCAAAAGAGAAAGCGCAGAGCTATCGCGGCATATTTGATAGTGTGACTTATTAGCCAATTTAAACAAGAAATTCTAGAATACGCACCTTGCGTTGCGATACGGGAATGAAATGACGCGGCCAGGCCCAATACGTGGTTTCCGAAGTAGAATCATACTTCTTGGGGATATATATATATATATATATATATATATATATATATATATATATATATATATATATATATATATATATATAAATGTTTGATATAATGGTATATACTATATATAATAATATACATATATTATGTATATGCTTTTCATTTGAATTCCACTTTGAGAATTGAACTCAGGGCCTATCGGTTTGTATATGGCTCGGTATATCAACTGTGGTTGATTTGGAAGTATAGTGGAACGTGAAGGGGATGTGAAAGAGGGGAGGGGGGGATGCCTTCCTTCAAAAGAAATTGATGCCAACATCATCCTTTCAGAAGAAAGGTCAAATAAGCATCTTCCCGTAAATAATCAGTGGTTGTTCATGAACAATAATATGAAAGGTTTAACAAGATACTCTACCGATACTTAATTGATCCACTCGTCTGTTACAATGTTATTTATTTACGAGTAGTATAATAAAAAAACTATGATCGAAATGCTGTCATGTTACTTGTGCAATGTAGGCCTACATTCACAATCATAGTATAGATAAGAGGCCGAATTCACAAAAGGTCATAACTTTGATCCTAGAGATAATACCATATTTATATCTATTATTTTCAATTTTGATTTTTGATTAAACCTATCATTATTATCATTGATACAGTATCACAGTTGATTGGTAATATTTCTGTAGCAACTTTGATCGGTCTCAGAGTTGATCCCGATCAAAGCTATGACCTTTTGTGAATTCGGTCCCAGAGACATTTCCAATACTACATCCCGGATGAACCGAAACGATAACAAACTCTCAAAGTCGAATTCGGATTCGTTCTGATGCGGGCTCTTTATTATCTAATATTCTTTATATTCTCTTACATGGCAAGTTTTCTTCACATCACATCACCTCATATTTATATTTATTCTCTTATCATTATCAATATGAATTTTGTCTGTAAGCCGTAAGAATAAGAATACAAAACATTGTTGAATTGAATTGAACTGATTGAGAAACATATCATTTGCATTTTTACTGCAGGGCTATGTGCCTTTTCTCCTCTGTGCACTGATTATGTAAATAATCAGTTTTCGAACTACCAACGCGTAGGAAGATTCATTTCCAATCCCACTACTGGATCCTTGTCATCTTCGGCCGGTAGAACACCGAATACAGAAGATGTATCAATAAAACCGTGTCCTGTTGCGACCCACACTTGAAACAATTGTGCATCCACCGGAAATTGAACTCAGCAGTCGGAAGAGAGAATGTCAACAATGTGCAGAGTGTGGATGCCGAACTGGAGCGCGGTGTAGTACTGCAGCGGTAACCTGAGCCAATAGAACTGTGCTGATAAGGGTTTGTTTGGGCACGAGGGGGGGAGGGGGGGAGGGGGGCGGGAGGGGGGCGAGTGGGTGCATCCAAGCGCATCTTACCGCCACTAATAAGCTCCATGCTTCGTCACGCAATGAGGAAATTAACTCGAAACTTGATAGCCAAGATCGAGCTCTAAACTTTATTTAAATAATGTTAGTTGGTAGTTTTGTTCGCCATGCGTATTATTATAGTATGGATATCCTTCCCCCTTCCTTGGAAACAAACTTAGAAAAAAGCGCCATACTTTGTCCTCGAAGAAAAACTATAACTTCATCAAACAGTGAGGAGAACGGATCAGGCAATTCCCGGTGGCTCATTTGGCTTTTAAAACTGAACTCACTTCGAACGTGGGTTCGTGTCCTGCATAAGACACAGGATTTTTGTAAGCACCATTTATCTATCAACCGCTTTTATGTCCCCCCAAATAACCTAGCTGTTGATTGGTTCGTTAAGCAAACAATAGTCAGTCAATAAACGGGTGGATCAGACCGATCAGTCACTAGAGCGTTGAATCGTAATCCCATCATGGCCGACCATCCTGACTGAGGTTTCACGGGGTTTTCCCTCATCGTTGCAGTCAATATATATATATATATATATATATATATATTTTTTTTTTATAATATATATATATATATATATATATATATATATATATATATATATATATATATATGTGGGGTGGTTTCCCAATATATGACCACTAATATATCATATATTATACAATAATATAATATGGCACCTTCCGATCATTTCAGAAGACACTAAAGAGGGTGTTTAACTAAACATATCAGCCATACACTGGTATATTTAACAATACAATCTTCAAGCAGTGTTGAGTTAGGAAAAAGAGTGACATCTCCAGAAATTAAATTATGTTTCTTACTACATTATATATTATACTTCTTTGTCTCTATGCTCATTCTATAATACGACTGATGTGCCTTATATTTCAATTTTTGGAATTGGTTTTCAAGTTTCCATATCAATATATCAATGTTCCATTAGACATTCTCTGACAATGCTGATACATTCTTTTGTGGAACAATAGCTGATAAATACACAATATAATGCATTATAATCGTATAGTTTTCTGTTGTTTCAATGATCAGCTGCAATGGCTTATCACTAACAAGTTGCCAGAGAGCATGTCAACACTTTTCCAGGCCACGATAATTGCACAGACTTATTCGAATAAGTAACAGTCATCTCCATTTTTATATGGTGACCAATATATGTATAGGTAGTTTTCAAATTCAATATTCTCAGTCTATGAACATTCAAGTGTTGAATATAGATGTGATCTTCGGAGTGGATGAATATTATTTGGCCACTGATCAAGAGGAACTGGGCAAAATTTCTATTTTCACAGCGTATAAGTTACCTTGACTATATTGTTAAAAAATGAAAAAAGAGATTTTGGCATTTTTCACTTCAGAAATTACGATCACTGGTAAATAACGTCTGCTCGATCTTGTTTTGATAGTAGAAGAATGTATATGAATATATTATATGTTCACCCTGCTTGTGGGGTCGTTAAGCGAATAATGTGTTGAACCTAATCCATTTGTTTCTTGTGGGATGACACTACTCCGTTATTTCCGTTTCGAATTCAAAGCCTGAAGTTCACGGAAAATGTATGAGTTTCCGATGTTTCCAACATTCAAAGATTGGGAATTTGTCATATTACATTTCATTATAACTCGAAATCTAGAGTGGCGAATTTTTCAAAGAAGCTGACTGTGTTCAACTCAGAACTATATTAGTAATGTGTACACTACAATGTATATATATATATATATATATATATATATATATATATATATATATATATATATATATATATATATATGTATGCATATATATATATATATATATATATATATATATATATATATATATATATATATATATATATATTCATACATACATATATATATATATATATATATATATATATATATATATATATATATATATATATATATATATATATATATATATATATATATATGTATGTATGCGTATATAGACATGGCCGAACAATTACGATAGGACATGCACCACCAGAATCTTGCGAAAGTTCAAGCCACCTCCTCGGAATATTTCTTGGGATGAATTTGAAGTTCTGAAAGAGCTCCGTAATGATCAAGATGTAGTGATATTAGCAGCTGAAAAAGGCAATGCAACAGTCGTCATGAACAAGGAGGGCTATGATTCGAAGATGAAATGTATTTTGGTGGAGTCGGTTCATAAATCAACTGCCAATGATCTAACAGTTCATTTAAAGAAGAAAACCAAAGATTTCATCAAAGCTTCGAATTGCATCGATGTTGTGATTAAGCATCGACTCATACCAAGTGGAAATTCTTCAAGGATACCGCGATTTTATGGTCTTTTCAAAATCCATAAAGTTGATACTCCTTTGCGCCCCATTGTCAGCTTCATTAGCTCACAAGCCCTAGCTTTATTTTTGATAGTTCACAAAATAACTACAAATTTTACTTTCCTTCATATTCGAAGATTTAGTTGACATCACTGAAGTTGGAATTGCATTGATCACTTTGAAAAAATTATTCATATGCCTACAGATAAATGTCAAAAACTGTCGTTTTGCATGACTCCCTCCCATGGAGCCCTAACTATGGAGAGCCATGATCTAGTCAATATTCATATGTTGAGGTTGTGCAGAAGCTACTCTAACTTCCGATTGAATAAGATAAGACCAAGGCTTTTGATTTCTCACTAATAATTTTGATATGATGGATTTAATTACAATACCAAAATATTAATAGAATCCACATCTCTCAATTTGTTCTGGTTTGACAGTCGTATATTCAACGTTGATTGAAGAAATCTCAGAAGAAACGTTGCCATTTGTTGTCAACCATCTATTCAGTAGTTCCGATCACAAAGTGACTGTTTCCGGTGTTCAAATAAGGAACTTTCACACAATAGTCAGATGGTATTGATTGTTATTGACGAATCTCTTCATTTAAAAAATCTATAACTAATTTCTGAACACCCACTTCTTTCCTAATGGATTGAAATAACGCATGAAAAAGTGTGGAGTGATTGTGCTCGCCTGTAGGGTCATGTTTTGCCAAGTATGCTGCACGAACGTCGATAAATAAGGAAACGTAACGAATCGTTGGAGCCACGCTACCTTATTGAGCTAATCCACTCCTCAAGAGCGAGAGCTAATCCAGCTCGAAGATTATTTCTAGTTTATTAACAATTTTCCACGATTTGAAATCAAATTTGGATGTGTAAGGAAATATATGAAATCGGTCACACCTAATTATGTAGTGGGTTTATAAATAATTGGACCAATCTTAAGTAATATTAGAATTTCATTATCTAATGTCTGTTCTCCAAATAAAAAAGACATTAAAATTATCTTGTAAAACCTAAAAAAAAATGAATGATGACGCAGTTTTCAGATTAAAGTTTTCAAATTCCAAAAATAGAACTGAATACTATTCAAATGATTGAAAAACATTGCCAGTTTAGATTTTAAGATACAATGAAACGATGTCAAAGTGGCTGTCTCTTCACATTGAAAATCTGGAATTGTCCGTTACGAATTAAATATTTGTTTATACAGACATATATCATTTCATTCATACGAATGGTTTTAATCTCACATCTCTATAAGTTCAACTTTCCTTATCAATTAGTTTTAAATAATTGAAATAGGGTGATAAGATCGCCCTTGTGGTGCCCCATCCAAACGATCCTACCTTTCATCCATAGCCTTAATTGGGGAACAATGCTTTTGTATCAAGTTTCGATGTTATTAAAAAAAAAAAAATCTCTAGGATGGGAGAAGTTGATTTTTTTTTCTTTTTAATAACATCGAAACTTGATACAGAATAATTGTTCCCCAATTAAGGCGAAGGGTGAATGATTTAATTTCACACCAGTCTCAACTTGAGCGCTAAAAAATACATCAATGCGTATTTCTAGCAATGATATTAGATCATCATAATGCGCTGCAATGGCAAAGTTCAATATGTCTAGAAGTCAAATGCTGGGGTCACTCCAAGTATATGGTATCGGTATGAAGATAATGTTGTGATACATTTCGGTAGAAACATAAATGAGATCATGAATGTATCTTTCTTAATGTTTGTATCTCTGATCATATTTCTAATTAACAAAAGAATTGCATGCCACTGTTGGAGTACACGAGAGAAACAGTAATTTCATTACTATTGGCTGTAGCTGGTTATGATGACGTTAGATATATTTTCATTGGGTTTATTTGCTTCTCATCGCCATTTTTCTGTCCACTCAACGACTATCAACGTACGGTGAACATTCTGTCCGTTACTAATCACTGCTTCTATATTGCATCTATTTATTGCTCAATATATCATTTAACTCTACGTAGTGGGGTTTTCATGAGCATAGAATTCGTAAAACAAAATATCCGGGCAACGGAACATTTTACAATAGGAACGTTGAAAACAAGACCGAGCATTTTGATTTATTGTCTATGATTAATTGTATATGTTTAAAATGTAACTTTGAGTAGAAATCATGGCCATACCACCCATAGTCATGGTCGTACGATATTGATCGGATACGAAGATACGGAATCAGCAGTGACGTAAAACTACTTCAATTGTATCAAAGAAAGATGCAAGTCTAGATCGACCGTATTTCCCATCCCACACCACTAGCGCACGGAAGGTTTGTACCTTCAGCCCTCGTCCATATCTCTAATTCTCTAATTGCTCTAATTCTTTACTCATAGAATTAGAGCATACATGATTCGGTATAACATTGGAGTCAAATAATTATCATTACTGTGCGTATCGATTGATTTTCTTTTTCCAACCGTTTCATATGGATATGACGTCATGCTTTCAATATACTTATACTAGTAGATTTAGTTGGTGAGAATTAGTGCATATAGAGTCAAATTCATAGGAATGATGGATTAATTGGATACGATATCATTTCTTCAAGGGTGGATCAATATGATGAGATAGAAAATTAGTTATTACGGTGCGTCATAAAATGTGAATGAACCTTCAAAACAAAAATTGAGTAAAATTTCACAATAACACATCTTGAAAAATATCAGCTTTATTCCTAGTAAAAGCATGCAGTTATTTACTAAGCTCGCCGGGGTTAGTATATGAACATATAACATGTTTATGATGGATAGACAGTATTTGACGAGATCCTCATCTGAATGGTATGAAGCGACTTCACCACACAATGCATTCGAACAAAAAGCCGCTACGATACTTGCATGTTAATGCCCCTCCTCTTTCCCATAAGCTACGGGATGTTTGTGATGTATGTCTAGCTACATACGCTGCGCTGGAGATCGTAGCTAGTAACTACAAATTAGAAAGCATTCATTGCACTGAGGATGTTTCTTATGCAAGTTGTCCTGGGTAGCACGCCCAGTACGAAATCAAATTGTATATCTATATAGGAAGCACTCACAAGGAGAGAACTGTACGTGAGATTGTGGATGGTCGAGCTCAGTATGTTTCAAGTTTGATCAGAATGTGTTAATTATATCAAATATAAGTGTACTAATGAAATAAGAAATTGGAACCGTCATCTCGAAGTCGACCTGTGACCCAGTTTTCTCTAGCTTATACAAACTAATCAAACTTTGTTAGAACAAGTAATTGGAATTAAAAAAAATGTAAACATAATAAAAACTGAATAAAATGAATTGGATTCTGGCTGACCTATCAGGATAAGTTTCTGTCGTTGCTCCTGATGACAATTTGTCCTCTACATTTTCATTTTGTTTGGAAAAGCCTTTTTGATTTTATGGGTTAATATATTTCAGTTTTGCTCACAAATGAGCCAAGTTGAATCATTAATCTGTCTAGAGAGATACGGTAGTCTATATGTGTATAGAAAATCAAGGAAGTGAACTGAAATGGCGTAGAAATGGCGTGACTCGAACTCGACCAGGTAAATGTTTTACTAAGTAAACATGATAAACATTTACAGTAGTAATAATATTGCTTCCCTTTAACTGCAGTAATCATGGATTAATGGCCATTTGATACGTATTTTTTGAACCCTGTGATTACTGCTGTATTCCCTCTTCTATCCTTAAGGTTCCACAGCGGCACGAATTACTGCCAGATACACATAGGCGATCGATCATGATACCCCGAGAGTACATTCGTTCGGTGGACAGTCAAGTCTTTCAATAACCTCAATCTACAGTTTTACCCACCAAGGTTATCAGTTCCTGAATAAGTCCAATTCTAGCAAAGTTCGTCAAATAATCAATTGTTGAACAAAATGTATTCGAAAGGGTCAGTCCTTTCAGACTGATTAGATTATTGTTTTCTGAACAACCCCACCAACGACTAGGTCATTTGTCGATACGAGTAAGCGGATGACAATGGAACTATGACATGATGGTGAGTGGAAGGACGTTTAAAAAATGCCATGTTTTATGCGGAAATCGAACCTACGCCGGACTTGATTTCATTTTCCAAAGCAGAGCCTTGATTGCCTGAGCCAGTATGGGGTGACTCACTTTTCACATTCTTCAACTCATTTGAAGCTCTGCCATACATTGGGAGTATATATATATATATATATATATATATATATATATATATATATATATATATATATATATATATATATATATGTATATATATATATATATATATATATATATATATATATATTTATATATATATATATATATACATATATATATATATATATATATATATATATATATATATATATATATATATATATATATATATATATATATATATATATATGTTGTACCGTGCTCTCGGGTTGACCGCGTATGCTCTTTAGAAGAGAACTGCTGGATCTTAAAAGATCCTTTGTCTCAAAGGATCTTTTAAGATCCAGCAGTTCTCTTCTAAAGAGCATACGCGGTCAACCCGAGAGCACGGTACAACATTCTACTCAATCCGCGAGAACATCCGTCACAACATATATATATATATATATATATATATATATATATATATATATATATATATATATATATATATGTATATATATATATATATATATATATATATATATATATATATATATATATATATATATATATATATATATATATATGAATTGTTAATTCGGGATTATTGGACCGCGAGGTCGAAAATCAGGTCCAGAAGTAGGACTTATTGAAACGTTGCATGGATTTACAGGAATGATTCGGGAACAGAATCACTGAAGTTGTAATTATGATCGCGACCCAATTTTGTCCCAGTCCCAATCCATCACATTCTGCGTTCGTTTGAATCCAGAACATCAGTCAATGACGTCATATCTGCTGATTATCTCAAGAGAAATCAGTCGTATCATTATATTCGATCTAACTGTTGTAATGCTACAGCTGACAGCAACACCGATTGTGATACCTACTAGAACCTTTCCTCCTGAGCTCTGTGTACTGTCCAGGCAATTTGTTCCCAGTTTCCTGTATAGTTATCTACTAGATACAAGTGTAGTCGGACCAAGTCTGGTCTAGTATGTCTAGTCCAAGTTCACTTGGAACAGTTCACTTGTTCAGACCATAGAGCAGTTAAACAGAGAGATGCCTCGTTGGCTCACGGCGGCCGTCTCATGCAACAGAGCACGAAATAAATACATGTTTGTAGAATGTGTGTGATTTCTTGGGAGCGTTCACGATAGATTATCAGTCAATTATGTGGGGAATGATTTGAGTTTTCACGGCGGTGATTTTGATCTAAATCATCAAGCATTGCACATGTTTCATTGTTTTAGAAAGGATAACTCAAATTCAGAATATGACGAGATTGAAATTTTAGGAATTTGTCTGGACATTGGAAAGTATGGTATGAATGTGAAAAGACGGTCTATTTGAGTCACAATTGTATTGTTGTAGCGTATAATTGTGTGTTGACCTACAATATGAATATTTTGACAAGCCTCTATAGAAGGATGATTGCCAATGGTAAAAAAATTAAATTGAAGGTATTAAATAATGATACGATCCTTTTTTTCCATGATGGGTTTACAAGATTATTCCCCATACAAATGAATTGTGGGCCTGAACCTATAAATGAAGGAAATTGAATCACATTTATTTTCATGTTCTTTAAATCACATTACCAGACTATAGCCATCAATCATTTCATGTTTTCGATGTAGACAATAATCAATAGTATTAACAAAAATCATCATTCACATCACATTCACATTCACAACGCTCGGAGTTCACCGTCATTTAGCTTACAAATAAGTGCCTCCACAGAGTGCATTTGTCACAGGTTAAACATGTATTGACATTGTCAATCAAATAAGTACCAATTAAACTTGGAATTGAAGCAGAACACGGTCTCAAAACAAGAAAATGTCAGCACTCTTATCTTGCATAATACTGACACGAACCCCACAAAATGCACTAATATATACTCGCTTTACGCACTTCTTGGATCCTTGGACATTTCTTCGCACGAACAGAAACCATTGTCAATAATCTGACCATTTACATCTCTACATGATTGACACAATGGGCAGTATTAGTAATATTTGTGATCAAGAGCAAAGAGAAAAAGCACGCAATGTCTGTGTGCTATATCGCCGAGTCACAACAAAAGTCGAATAAGGCGGATTACCTCTGACGTCATGTCTTGGGACAGAGCCACATAATGACCTGTAGATGCATCTCTCTGTGCACTTCACTATGCTCCGACATTATCACAACCGTCTTGTGTAGCACAAGTCCATGCACGAGGTCTGGGCCCAGGGCGACAAATATTCAAAAGGCACGAAATTTGCATCAACCTATTGGAATGTGAAAATACATTATTATATAGAGTTGTTATTATTGAAAAAGAAGTGGATCTAATATTATATACATTCTTCTTGTGTGATGTCAACTCAAGAGTGTAGAGAGTTTTAAAAACAATGCTTGAAATACACTAGTAACCACATGCATATTGTGTGGATGGTGAAGTGCTTTCTAAGTAAATGGCCGGGGAAGGTGCCAATGATTTTTGGGCCTAGGGGCACAACATGTCTTGACACAACGCTGAGCATCAACCCAAAACTGAACCTAAATTCGGAATTTCTTATTTTATAAGCTATATGATCCACTTTGAATGTATGACCTGATGGTGAGCAATCAATAGAGAACCAAATGCGAATGTATAATACATATGACTCAATCTGAGTACGTCGTTTGAGACACAAGTCAGTAAAACATGTTGAAAACGAATTTTCAGAAGAGTAATAACTAATTATCTTTCTTGTTTCTCCAAAACATTGAAAAGAATAACAAATATTCTCAATTCGTTTTTATATATCAATCGGTCAAATTGTTTAAAACAACCCTTTCATTCATGCGTCACTTTAATGATATCTTCATTAGCTCATCTAAATGATTAATAATGGTCGCATAACTAATCAATGGTACGTATTTTAATCTACATATGATAGACTCGAACGAAACATCATTTTGATGAAGTTTTCGCCGTCATTTGCTTAATAATGCAAATAACACCAACCTGTACTCAGTCCTGAATCAATAGAAAATACTTCGGCCATTTTTTTGTTCCATTCTGAATTGTCTAATGGCAGTATAGAGCGCTGGTTCAACCGTGACATGCGACCTCACAACAACTGAGTCATTGTCTCCTAATGATCAATATAGGGCACAAGCACCTACTATAATGTAGATCACATTATCGACAATGTTTTTCTTTTATTTGAAAAAACAACGACATTCAATTGAAGTGTTATTTATAACATGGTGATTAATTTATCGCAAACTGCTGCTATATCCAAGTGCATTTTTGATCATTCGTGACGTTCAAGTATAACAGCTTGATTGTTACTCGCGTTGGAGGTGCATTACAGTCACGTTCATCATGACCTACCTCTTCTACATATCAACAATCACAAATTAATGTATGTTTTTCATTGCAGAGTTGATTACGGTATTACATTAAATGTATATACATATATATATATATATATATATATATATATATATATATATATATATATATATATATATATATATATATATATATATATATGTATATATATATATATATATATATATATATATATATATATATATATATATATATATATATATATATATATATATATGAATATATATATATATATATATATAAATATATATTTTTTTATTGGGTTTTAACGACGCAATGTAATGATTACTAAGATCTATTGGCGTATATATATATATATATATATATATATATATATATATATATATATATATATACATATATATATATATATATATATATATATTTATATATATATATATATATATATAAATATATATATATATATATATATATATATATATATATATATATATATATATATATGCCTATATGTGATGTATATTCTATCAATAGCGAAATGAAGATGAGTGATCGACTTATAATAATCAATATTAATTGATTTATTGATACTACTGCGACAGTAAGTTGATGAAAGTAATGTATCAGTACTGATTACTTGTGACTGCACGGATACTTCTAGCAGTATCAATAGGTACTGATAATTAATATTCAATTTCGCGTCTATATTTCACCAACGATTAAATCGAGTCAAGCGGTAGCTCGACGGGAGCTGAGTACCGTTCAAAGCCAGCTAAACGCTACACTGTTTACAAGAAGAGCTTCCAGACGTTTTTGAGCATACTGTATCTCGAAAAAAAAACACTTATAGACTACTCTAGTTTATTGTGATGAAATTAGACGCTTTACACGTCACTTTATATCAAACCTGATTAGTGGGATCGTCAAGCAAACAATAATCATAACAAACTTGAGCCGTATCGGCCCAAACGTTCGGAAGTTATAGCACTGTGAGAAACGTACTTTCTCGGTTTTCTTCTCCTTCTCCTCCTTCTCTTTCCGTCGACAACCTGTGAAATCGGCTACAGGTTAAACGGATCGTCCGATTTGTCTGATTTTTTTCAGGGAATATGCATGTGAACTCATACTAAAATGTGCATATAGTATGTTTCAACCAAACTCACTCTCGAGAACTGGAAGTATTATCATATTACACTCTTTTTCAGAGGTTCTATCAGTTTTGAAATACATCTCTCAACAGATACTCATGAAGTTTCAATGATATATTTGTATGAACATTCACAAATGATTGTTTGTGAGAGATTGGTCAAGTTTTCAATTTCAAGTGAGATAATAACTGTCAGAATCGAAGTTTACTGCCTTATCGACCCTCTCATCAACGTCATTTCGTCGCAAATCACGGCACCAATAAACCACCGACAATTTGAAATAATTAAGAGGCTACTTTACATTTCACAATCCATGAGTAAAACCTGCAAGGAACAAAAAAAAAACAGGACAAAAAGCGTCAATACAGGCCTTTGGGCCCCAACACATGGTGGGTCAACGGTAGAACCAATCAGTCTAATTCGTTTTGCAATAAAACAACAATGAGTATATCTGTGCCTCTATACGTTTACTAAAAATCATGATTCTATGTTATATCACTCTGAAAAAATCGTGAAAACAATGAAAAACAGGTGGATACAATATGTTGATTTTTGATAATTTTTTTGAAAGGGTTGAAAATACACCACAAACTGAAGCTCTTCTTACTAGCACTTATTGAATACTAGTGATCATTTAACCGAAAACTGTAAGTCAATACGGTGATTGGTTTTCCGTTGCCAACTTGGACCCCGAATGTCTGCAATCAGCCGGTAGGCAAGATGTAAAGAGGCCTGTAAAAATACATCAGCCATATACCTATTCATGCAGAAACAATTCACAAATTAATATTGAGTTGCGGGCACGGTCTATTCCATATCTTTGGTTCATATCAGTTTGATCAGTATTAGTATGAGTGGAAAATCCTTCATGAATGAATGAACGAATGGTAGGGTTTGAAGGCGCGTCGACAGCGAGATCATTTTGCACGTTTTGCAAAGTGGAGAAATGAATTATTTTGAATGTAGTTCTACCGCTAATGATTTTGTCGCGAAAATCATTTGAAGGAAATCGAAGTTATCTGTGACAAAATCCTAATATAGAGAAGAATTTGTTTGTCGCTTGAACTTTGAAGGTTCACCCTAGTCTATTAGAATGATTCGTTGATCATTGAGTCTTATCACAGCATCCACAAAACAGACTGAGGCAACCATAAAAACCTGTCACACTCGCATTTAGTATCATAGATCAAGTAGGCCGACCCATTCACTTCATTCGTGATTGTTTATGAGACCGATATCTAGGCATGGCCCATCATGGTCCAGCCTACCAATGCTAGCTGGGCCCACTGAGCCTAGCTTTAGGCTTATGATATTTTGCTCATTTTCTAATGGAAATCCCAGTGAAATTACAATGCTTCACCTCTGTATTTGAAGCCTGAAGGACCCGGTATTTTTTATTATGGTCACACATTGAATACATTATTACATGAAACATTCATCATAAAATCATACAAAGCCAAAAATGCTGGTTTGACTGTAGGGGTAAGATAACATATGTTTGAACATATCGTGTTTTACTCCTGCTGAAATCAAAATCAAAGATTAATAAATACACACAAAAATATAATTTGGCATAGCTTGAAAGTGGTACTTCACCGTTTCTCATTTTGAGGTCAAGTCCAAGAGAAAAAGAGGAAAGAAAACGATGATTTTACTTGAACAAAATTGTAATACAGAAACAAATTGGTCCAACAATTATTCCTTAATTGTTATAAAACATTGATGTGAACAATAAAATTGAGAAAATTAGGTATCAGATAATTTTACAAGAGACAAATAGGATTGACTGCATCGTTACTGTTCTGTTAGAAGTCACAGTTAGTTCTCGTTGCCAAAGTCAATAGATTCCTATAGAGACCTACAATGAAGAGTGTGCATGAGCGACTTTATCACTGAATGAAATTAGTTATTTGAGTCTTCGCTACGCCCTTCTGATAATCAAGATCTAATTCGAATTATGTGTCTTGGGATTATATTTGGTAACTTGTTCATTAATACTGGTAAATATGAAACACAAAAAGCTGTGATATCCCACACCAAAAACAAAAACTTGTAAGCCTTTGCTATTCAAACTCTTTGGCATATAAAAGTGGTGATATGAAAAATGTTGGTCAGATTGACTGTTCAGAGGGAAAATGCATATGTGTGGATAGATATGGCGCATATCATGCAAATGTTCGGTAATTTTAACTGTACTTAATAGCTTTTGACATGTTGAAATAAAATTGCTATACACATTTCAATCCGTCATGTCTAAAGCTATCAAGCCCAATTAGAATCACTGATAATTTGCATTATATGTCTAAATATCTATCCACACATATATATTTTCTCTCTTTTGAAGAGTTGACTTGGCCAAAACTTTTTATATCACAACTTTTATATGCCAAAGTGTTTGAATAGCAAGGGCTCGGCTCCATTTTTGTACAATTTTTTTTTTGGGGGGTATACATCACATATCTTATCAGCAGCAGTACACTACATTTATGACTTATGCACGATGTATCGAGTATCGAAAATGAAAAATAAATGATAATAATAAATTAGATGAGTCATGAATGATTTGAATATTGAATGTATATATATATATATATATATATATATATATATATATATATATATATATATATATATATATATATATATATCACTTTTATGTAAAATAGTAATTTGGTTCACACAAATAGAATAGGAAACAAAAAAATGCCCAACTAAATGTGCGTGCAATGCGAATGCGCTTGCACATGACCTAACATTGCTCGTGTGTCGTGGGGTTCGTGTGAGAGTGTATAGCCATGTTATACGGCAATTGGTAATTCCCTCAGACTTCTACCGCCATGCATAATGGAGGCAGCGAGGTCCTTCTTATTATTAATATCTCAATTAGGTAGCAAAGTCGAAGCGCAAATGAGTGCCTCGAACACCATGTTAATTAGTCATTACCTTCCAAACTGTCATTTGAGTGAAATGTCGTACTACATCAGTCGTGTTGAAACGTAATTCAAATTGCCATATGATAAACAGTTTGATAACTATAATTGACCGTCTGTTTTATTGATTGAGAGATGGTAAACCCACCTACCACTCCATTTGAATATAATCTCAATGACAGGTCTGAATGGCACGGCCTTCTAATTCTTGACATATATAGGACAGTTGTTTGTGTTGATCGCTAGACGCTTGATTGAGGTTTTGAATCATGAAGAATTGTGTTATCAAAAACTAAATTACCTTAATAGACCAAATGTTATCCCCATTTGGATGCATTTTCTTGGTTATGATATTCTCATGTTATTCCCCTTCGAAAACTGATCCAACATAGTTATTTAGTTATGGCAATTAATTTGTTGAGATAATTTGTCTATGAAACAGTGGAATAATCATATCACACATCCAGTCTGTATACAGTTTTTATCCAGATACATATATGAACACTTTTCTGATAACACAACTCTTGATTTAGTGAATTTGCAATGCGAGAGATGATCATTAAGTTGTGAAACCAGATCAGGAGGAATCAGAATTGATTTGCGAAGGCGCACAATTGCATCACTATTCACAGCGCCTTGCGTGCTGGAACACGCTACACGACAAGTCGGCCAATCAAGTGCAAAATATGGACCAATTATTTATAAAACAGTCAATTCAATTGATGAAGTTCACACAAACACGTATGTGCTGTATTCTGTCACATCTTCATTTTCTC
Source organism: Brachyptera risi (assembly GCA_964007535.1). Taxonomy (NCBI): domain Eukaryota; kingdom Metazoa; phylum Arthropoda; class Insecta; order Plecoptera; family Taeniopterygidae; genus Brachyptera; species Brachyptera risi. The sequence continues at coordinate 73,345,502 of OZ023327.1, read as the reverse complement.
CAAGAATATTTCCAAATATCGGTAAATTATTTTGTAGAGCGTGGTCAGTACGTATACACTTGCGGTCACATAAGAGTGGTCGGTCAAAACACAATAAAATACATCTTGGAGATGATGTTTTGAAGTAATAAGCACTCAAACTTGCAGCTAACTAGAACATATGCATTCAACGTTATGGAGTGTATATGAAAAACTTGGTTGTTAAAAATGGGTAGATTCCATTTGGCCTCAATTTCAAATTTATTTCGGAAAAGTCACTTTTATGTGACTGCAAGTGTACGTACGTACGTGGTCGTATCGAAGATAGAAGATCGAATGCACTCACCTCTCAAAATTGTGTATACTAATTCTTCATTGCAGAACTTGGGCCCGTTGCTCGTATATTGAGTTGCTCGTAGCTAGACATATAATAATATACAAATAAATCTCGAATGAATGCAGTAGAACAATGGAGGATAGCAATCACAGATTGAGGAAAATATACAAGTGAACATTGACAGAATGATATTAGGACTTGAATAAGAAAATTCATAAATCATAGAATTTTGAAGTTATTTGAAGACGACAATAATAATACAATTTTTGTCTCTTGAAGATGATTCATGAGAGCACTCATATATTCAGGGTTGCCGTTCGATGTGATAATTGCAAATGAGATCGAACCAAATCGAAAATATCGAATGTGAAAGAATGTAAGTTTAGGAAGTCATGATTCTCAATCATTCAATAAATACTGTTTCAGTTTATTCAGAATACATTTCAATAATATACATAATTATATTCGACACTTGAAATAGTCAATTCCTTTCTCAAAGGAGGGAGTCATTGACAAATTGGTAGTTATTTTATAACAGTTCTATACTGGGAGTTATGAGAGCACATTTCGAGCTCTTTCCCCTGTATACACGTATTTCACTCAGAATTATACACCATCACTGACAGCAGCGATAGTCCTAGTATTTACTTCATTTACTATTGGTAGGGTATTCACTCTTTCCCATTTGTCATCACTTGTTTATTTGACTTATCATTTACATCAGCTTTTTCCAATATTTTAATTCGATATCGATCATCGTCTCGATATAGAAATTATCGAATATCGAAAATTGCAATTCTATATCAAATCGAAGTCCTAATATATCAAATCGGTCGAAAATATCGAGATACAACGGCTACCTTACTTCAAAAAAATATCACTCATGGGAAAGCTTGTGTTTCAATTAACTCATTTTCTTACAACTGATTAAACCAAATCTCAAACTGAATTAAAATCCGCATATAACGTCGCATTTCATAGTTCATTATTTTCTTCACTTACTTCATCCCCGCTCACGTTCACTTGTTTATTTTCAAAAACGTTTTTATAAGACACACAATTGAAATTGAGGGGCGGTCTGGAACAAATAAGTTGAAATAGGAGAGAGAAAAGGAAACCTCTCAAGAAGGTCCACGATCCATATACGTCTACGCTTTTGTTTTACAACTACCGTTATTGTTCCAGTGTAGTCTGGTATCAGTCTGATGTAAAGTGCTTCGAGCAAACGGAAAGCATGAGAGAGATTTAGAGATTTAGAAAGAGAGAGAGTGAGAGAGGAACATCAACTTTGAACCTAGATGTAGGATACAATCTAGAATCTGAGGTACGATTGCTAAACGGTCCCTTACCACGGTCTACTTCAAACAAAGCTTATGAGCTTATCCGATTTAATTAATAGTGTAAGTCAGCGACAAAGCTTGGCAGGTTTGAATGCACTGTCTTAGCAACTGGTGCCAAAGATCTCATCTCTATGCAGCCGGCCTGGCACGAGTGCGGAGCGTGTTGCATATTTCAGCAGCATGCATGTCGAGCGTCATATGTGGTCTCCGCACCACACCGCAAAGCATACTCTTGTATATCAATGTTTCACTAGCAAGCATCCTCTTCAGAGATGCGCGTGTGAATATTTCATCGAACAGATCCGTAAAGATGGAAGCTTGTCTTCGATAAATCTGTCCTATTCTCATGGTGGTACACACACGACCCGCTACTTGGTCATGCATTTCAGTTCACCACAGCGGACGCCATACACCTGAGGTATCGTGTCATTTAGCTATGCATATGACCTCTCTAAATGGCATTCCCTACAATGTTTTGAGTTGTAAAGTCATTAATGAAGACAAGTTGTTGATGCTATTACGAAATGAGAACTGGCTGGAAACACTGAATGAAACAGATGGTAATTTAGCTTTAGATGTATTTATCAGAACTTTCAAAGGGCACATAGTATTTCTCACTCAATGAAAAATTCGAAACATCGTAAACTAGAACACTGGATCACTAATGGCCTAATAGTATCCATAAGTAGACGTGATAAAATGCATAGACATAATGAACATAAAAAAAGCACTGTGGAAATGAAAAACCTTGAAAATACAAATTGTACAGAAACTTTCTGAATGAACTCATATATAATACAAAACTAAACTTTTTTTCGAGTGAAATAAATAACTCAAAAAATGATTCAAAAAAACTTTGGAACGTCATTAACGGAATAGCTCGCACCAACTCCAAAGTGTCATTGCCTATCGGTGAACAAGTCGTTATCACACATGACCCGCAATTATTGCCAATTCATTTGTTTCTTATTTTTCTAATGTAGGCAGGGAATTGTCGGAAACGATCAATATAAATAGAGAAATGTCGGTTTCTAATGATGTCTCGCTACAGTTACCTCCATCTAATAGAAGAGAGAATATAAATTATCATAACATGTTCTTTAGTCCGGTGTCGGCAACTGAAATTTCAAATTTAATACGAGAATTGAAGGAAAATACAGCTACTGGAGTTGATGATATTAAAGTTAGCACAATTGAATTAGCAAATGCTTATATTATTAGACCTCTTGTTCATATTTTTAATCTCTGCTTTCAATCCGGTAAATTTCCAGAAAATCTGAAAACTGCACTTATTATTCCAATTTATAAAAACAATGATCGAGTGCTACCAGGAAATTGAAGACCAATATCTCTGTTATCTCACTTTTCGAAATTGCTAGAGAAATGTATCAAAAGAAGACTGATGAAATTTTTAGATTCTAAAAATATATTATCTCCTAATCAATACAGATTCAGACCTGGACGCAGTACTGATGATGCCATATATAAATTGACCAGCCTTTTTTTATGAATACCTGGATGATGATAAAAAAGCGTTGGCTGTTTTTCTAGATCTGGCAAAGACTTTCGACACGGTAAATCACAAAATTATTTTGAATAAAATGGATCAACTTGGCATTCGAGGAATACATTTGGAACTTTTCAAAAATTACTTATCAGACAGAAAACAAATGGTTAAGCTTGGGAAGACGTTGAGCATGCAGCAAACTATCAACTGCGGTGTACCACAAGGAACTGTGTTAGATCCGCTTTTGTTTCTAATATATATTAAGATCTTTGTGAATTGGGCATAGAAGGAGGAATAATAGCGTATGCCGACGATACAGTATTGATGTTTGTGGGAGAAGATTAGGAGCATGTATATAAAACAGCAAATAAATCATTACAGTACGTTTATCACTATCTCAATGTGAATTTACTAACGTTGAATAAAGCTAAAACCGTATATTCACCAATGACAATCGATTCAAAAACTAAACCAGGTGCTAAATTCACTCCGAAGCTCCATTCAGAACACTGTCAGATAAATGGAGAGTGTCCATGTTATACAGTTGAATCCAATCATCATACGACATATCTTGGAATACTTGTCGATAAACATCTTAGATGGTGTGAACATATAAACGCCACAGTAACAAAAATCAGAAATACCATTTACATTTTCTATAGACTTCGAAATCTGTTGACTTTGAACATGTTGATGATGGTATATAAGACATTGGTGCAATCACTCTTAGAATACGGTATAATTGGTTGAGAAGGAGCCGACAATTCGCATTCTCGTCCAATAATCACTGTGCAGAAGCTAATATTAAAAGTAATATTCATGAAATCTGAATTATATTCATCTCTTTCAAACAAATGTTCTGAGCTTAAAACAGCTATACATAAAATGTTCTTTAATCCACATCTATAATGATATTAATACCTTCAAAATATCTCAAGATTCAGTACAGTGGCATAACACACGTGGGTATGATCCAAATTCACTTTTTATTCCCAAAAGAAATGAACAAATTGGGCAGGAACACATTGACTACTTGGGTCCCAAAATATTTAATGAAATTCCACCTAATAGGGCCTACTCGTTCAAATTCTAATTTATCCACTTTCAAGAAAGATATTCATGAATTCATCAGTACTACTCAATTGTAATCTGTTTTGGCATGCACGTCGTCTCTACTACTCATTCATTACGTGTGACTACATGTGTCTTGATCTATGACTTATTTAATTTCATTCAACTAATATTATGTTTGTTCTGTTATATTCTTCTCGAGTTGGTTTCTATGTATTAATAGTTGTATATGTTTGTATTTTTTTCATTATCCACACGTGGAAAATCAAGGACAATGAAATAGGATTGGATCATTATTTATTATAGCTTCGCTCAACATGAATATTGACTTTTGCTACTAATGCCCACACACAAGATTTAGTTCTTACGCGGGCTTCTTCTTCTTTTCTCCTTTTTTAGATTCTACAATGTTGACCCACAAGTAAATTGTCACTTTCGGTCAAAGATGCCATTGGGTATTTGATTTTTTGTGACGCTATATGTGCTGCCCGTTACCTAGTCATTCATCCAAGGTCTCCGGCTTATTTGCGTTTCTCGCAAATTACCCATGAATCGGAGGTTTCCTAGCGGTAGATTCGCCACCCTTTACCCGCTACCTAGTCATGCATCTGAAGTACCCTACCCGCTAATACGCTATGGATCTGAGGTCTCCCACCGTTCTAAGCCCTACCCTACCCGCTACCTAGTCATGCATCTGAAGTACCCTACCCGCTAATACGCTATGGATCTGAGGTCTCCCACCGTTCTAAGCCCTACCCTACCCGCTACCTAGTCATGCATCTGAAGTACCCTACTCGCTAATACGCTATGGATCTGAGGTCTCCCACCGTTCTAAGCCCTACCCTACCCGCTAATACGCTATGGATCTGAGGTCTCCCACCGTTGTAAGCCCTACCCTACCCGCTACCTTTACCCATTCATCCAAGGTCTACGCGCTACTTGGCTATGGATCTGAGGTCTCCCACCGTTCTAAGCCCTACCCTACCCGCTACCTAGTCATGCATCTGAAGTACCCTACCCGCTAATACGCTATGGATCTGAGGTCTCCCACCGTTCTAAGCCCTACCCTACCAGCTACCTAGTCATGCATCTGAAGTACCCTACCCGCTAATACGCTATGGATCTGAGGTCTCCCACCGTTCTAAGCCCTACCCTACCCGCTACCTAGTCATGCATCTGAAGTACCCTACCCGTTAATACGCTATGGATCTGAGGTCTCCCACCGTTCTAAGCCCTACCCTACTCGCTACCTCTGCCCATTCATCCAAGGTCTACGCGCTACTTGGCTATTCATCTGAGGTCTCCCACCGTTCTAAGCCCTACCCTACCCTATCCGCTACCTAGTCATGCATCTGAAGTACCCTACCCGCTAATACGCTATGGATCTGAGGTCTCCCACCGTTCTAAGCCCTACCCTACCCGCTACCTAGTCATGCATCTGAAGTACCCTACCCGCTAATACGCTATGGATCTGAGGTCTCGCACCGTTCTAAGCCCTACCCTACCCGCTACCTAGTCATGCATCTGAAGTACCCTACCCGCTAATACGCTATGGATCTGAGGTCTCCCACCGTTCTAAGCCCTACCCTACCCGCTACCTAGTCATGCATCTGAAGTACCCTACCCGCTAATACGCTATGGATCTGAGGTCTCCCACCGTTATAAGCCCTACCCTACCCGCTACCTAGTCATGCATCTGAAGTACCCTACCCGCTAATACGCTATGGATCTGAGGTCTCGCACCGTTCTAAGCCCTACCCTACCCGCTACCTAGTCACGCATCTGAAGTACCCTACCCGCTAATACGCTATGGATCTGAGGTCTCCCACCGTTCTAAGCCCTACCCTACCCGCTACCTTTACCCATTCATCCAAGGTCTACGCGCTACTTGGCTATTCATCTGAGGTCTACGCGCTACTTGGCTATTCATCCAAGGTCTACGCGCTACTTGGCTATTCATCCAAGGTCTACGCGCTACTAGGCTATTCATCTGAGGTCTACGCGCTACTTGGCTATTCATCCAAGGTCTACGCGCTACTAGGCTATTCATCTGAGGTCTACGCGCTACTTGGCTATTCATCCAAGGTCTACGCGCTACTTGGCTATTCATCCAAGGTCTACGCGCTACTTGGCTATTCATCTGAGGTCTACGCGCTACTTGGCTATTCATCTGAGGTCTACCCGCTACTTGGCTATTCATCCAAGGTCTACGCGCTACTTGGCTATTCATCCAAGGTCTACGCGCTACTAGGCTATTCATCTGAGGTCTACGCGCTACTTGGCTATTCATCTGAGGTCTACCCGCTACTTGGCTATTCATCCAAGGTCTACGCGCTACTTGGCTATTCATCTGAGGTCTACGCGCTACTTGGCTATTCATCCAAGGTCTACGCGCTACTAGGCTATTCATCTGAGGTCTACGCGCTACTTGGCTATTCATCCAAGGTCTACGCGCTACTAGGCTATTCATCTGAGGTCTACGCGCTACTTGGCTATTCATCCAAGGTCTACGCGCTACTAGGCTATTCATCTGAGGTCTACGCGCTACTTGGCTATTCATCTGAGGTCTACGCGCCACTAGGCTATTCATCCAAGGTCTACGCGCTACTTGGCTATTCATCTGAGGTCTACGCGCTACTAGGCTATTCATCCAAGGTCTACGCGCTACTTGGCTATTCATCTGAGGTCTACGCGCTACTTGGCTATTCATCCAAGGTCTACCCGCTACTTGGCTATTCATCTGAGGTCTACGCGCTACTTGGCTATTCATCTGAGGTCTACGCGCTACTTGGCTATTCATCTGAGGTCTACGCGCTACTTGGCTATTCATCTGAGGTCTACGCGCTACTTGGCTATTCATCTGAGGTCTACGCTCTACTTGGCTATTCATCCAAGGTCTACGCGCTACTTGGCTATTCATCCAAGGTCTACGCGCTACTTGGCTATTCATCTGAGGTCTACGCTCTACTTGGCTATTCATCCAAGGTCTACGCGCTACTTGGCTATTCATCCAAGGTCTACGCGCTACTTGGCTATTCATCCAAGGTCTACGCGCTACTTGGCTATTCATCTGAGGTCTACGCGCTACTTGGCTATTCATCCAAGGTCTACGCGCTACTTGGCTATTCATCTGAGGTCTCGTGACTTTATACGTTGTTAAATGGACGCCTAATAAGCTTTCATTTTCAATTTATCACAAGCCGCGTTCCGCCTGGAATTAGAAACGTCTTTCTTTGATCATAATTTCCAGTCATCAGCAAACAATTTCTACTCTGATTGAAACCATTACTCTGCTGTAACGGAGTTCTTTGATCTGTTTAATTGCATTACACTTGTGATGCGCGGGTACAGCTTATTTCATTCCATGTTACCTCGTCTCTTAGACTATTATGTCTTAGACAAAATCGTCATACAAACCATGATTAATCCCAGATTAAATGTAGCTCCATTTTGATAATCAATGAGTATTAAATGAGGTACAAACAATAGTTTGTTTCCGTTAACATCGAACACTTGACACAAAGTCGATATTTCCCATCAGAGGATAAAGATGACAAGGTGGGATAGTTCGATTGAAGTTGGTCGTGGGTTCGAATCCTGCGTAAGGCATGAGTTTGATACCTGCACAAGAACGATTGTGGAGGGAGAGGAAAGGGAAAGCAAGAATAGTTGATATAATTAAAGAAACATAGAATAGTTAGCATGAAAATATATTATAATTTCTATAATATGTATATAATATAATATGAATGGATAAAACATGTTAAGAACAAATGATAGTACAGTGAATAGGTGTACAAGAAACGATCCCATGTTATCAGTACGAAAACATTTTTACAAATTCCAGAATGTCTCGTGATTTTTATAGCATGCATTTACATTTTCGATAACTAAACTAAAACGGAAATTCAAATATGAATCGCAAGAGTAAAACACATGACACGACTGTGAATTTGATAAACTAGGTGTGATTTCTATCAAATTTATATTTCATCTCAAACACAACATGGAAATGATGAAAATTCTAGCAAGGAGTTTTTTTATGTATTCAGAGGAAAATTCGAATGAACGTAATTATCTGTATTCCCTTGAGAAGCATACATTCATGATAGCCACGGTTCACGACTCTCGTGAGTGAGGCAATTTCACACATTTCACGAGTTTTAATCAGCCTTTTCCAAATCGCTACAGGGAAAGTTGAATCTGTGAGGAAGTTTATTCTGGTTGAGGTAAGATACTTGCGTATCACCACCGGTTTTTATACTGAAGGAATAATCAATTGTAAACATACCGTAATTATTATGTTATGTACTGTACTATCACATCATATATAAGCCGTGTATTGATATATCACTTTTCTACCCAACGTATAGTATAGCTCAACTTCGTCTATAATTACTTTGTTTTAGATGAGGTCATACAATTATCAGTGTACGTGGTGATTTCCTTTCATTCACCATCACCCCGAAGTCTCATTATCATCTGCTCAGTCTGACCCTCATATAACCCAACTGTTGGTGGGGTCGTCAAGCATCATCAATATATATATATATATATATATATATATATATATATATATATATATATATATATATATATATATATATGTATATATATATATATATATATATATATATATATATATATATATATATATATATATATATATATATATATACATATATATATATATATATATATATATATATATATATATATATATATATATATATACATATATACATATATATATATATATATATATATATATATATATATATATATATATATTTATATATATATATATTTATATATATATATATATATATATATATATATATATATATATATATATATATATTCATATATATATATATATATATATATATATATATATATATATATATATATATATATATATATATATATATTTATATATATATATATATGTATATATATGAAGTGTGTATGTATATACTATAACTGAGATGAGTGACTGAGTGGTTAGTACACTAAACTGTCATTCAGGAGACCGGGGTTCGATTTACGCCATGGTCGACCGTCCCAACATTTTTTTTGTGATTTTCCTCTGTCGTTTCTGAGATGGTTTGCTAACAACAGACCACGACCAAATCCTTCCCACTAGCCAAAAACACATAATAAAATAACCTTTCATCTCATATATCATTCACTGACGCCAATATATCGTAGTTATCAGTACAGTGCGTCGTTAAATCCAATTCAAATAAATAATACAAATATGCGTAGTTATATATAGGCAAATGTATATATATACATATAGCTTAAATCTAGCTATACATGTAGTTTATCTCTCTGTTTGTTGGTTTGAACCTTTACTCCTGCTGTGACATTTCATGGTAGTATCGGACAAGTGTGAAATGTGAATGTCACTTCTCTAATGCTATGTTTCTTTTTGTTGGCAGGTAAGTGCTATAAGCAAGTCAAGGCGTCGGTAAAAAAGACTGCAGCGCTGCAGGCTATCGTTGATGGTAGATACTGCCACGACGCCAGACGGCGGCGCTTGGTACTCGAGAGAATAGCGAGTTGAAGCGACGTCCGCTAGAGAGCACACGCAGTACAGGTGCATACCACCTCATCATCGAAACAATTATGTTCCACCCCTGATCACATAAACAGAGGTAGATCCTCTATGAATGCTATTTTATATTTCACCTCGAGCTGGATGAAATGTTCATAAAATTGTTTAAAAAAAAATCGAACTTGTGCGCCTAGCTATTTGATGCTATGGCATGTGGACCCAACGGTCCTACGCTATTCTACCTGGTAGAAGAGGTTATGACGGTATATCGATTCCATGCTATTTTTGTCAGTGAATGCCAGTGCTACGTGATTCAACTCTATCCTTGGCCCTTTGCGGTAGGTCAATAGGTCACGGGAGTTTACATGAGCCTCTTAACACTGGTTATACAAAGAATGCATCTTAATGACACAACGCTATACAATTAGCATCGTAGCGACACGCGAAAATAACGCCCAGGTGACAAAACATGCTATATCATAAGACTTGTCTGTTTTTCTTCTATCGTGTATACAGTTTGTCATGTATGCGTCAATTTCTCACTTCTGAGCTTGGCAGCATATAATTATACTTACTTTTAGTAGGAAATGCAGTGAAGTTTTCTCTCGTTCTCCTGGACTCGGTTGAGAAATTCTCTGGCAGCCTTTGAAGTGCCGTACAGTCTGATCCTGGATACATGATTGATCCTGCATGAATAATTTATATCAATATCACTGATGGCATTCAGTACAATATTCATTTTCAATTCCATATGCTTGATCGACGTTGTGAGTTCGAGGTTGGTGACTGTTTTTCTTTATCTTCACTAATTTACGAATGGAACGTTCAGGATATGATTTAATTTTCATTTCGTGTATATGACCATTGGTATGTAATTAATGCTGAAAGAATCTAGGTAATATATATATATATATATATATATATATATATATATATATATATATATATATATATATATATATATATATATAAATGAAGTGTCGATGATGATGATGATGATTGTTTGCTTGACGAACCCTACCACCAGCTAGGTTATATGGGAGTACGAATGAGCAGGTTATTATGAAACTACGAAGTGATGATAAGTGAAAGGACATTTACAAAAACCCATGTCTTATGCGGGATTCGAAACTTGACCCAACGTGACCAGTTTCTGACCAAGTATCTCAGCTGACCGAGCTACCGAGGGTGGGTCAGATCCGATCTCCACCAGATACTGCCATTATTGTTCTGTATCTTGTTCCGGATCCTAGCAATATTATCACGTTATTGTTTAAACTTTCTTCAGTTGGCAGGTTGTAACGACAGATATGTGGTCATTTCGCTCTCTATGTATTCATAGTCTCTTTCTCGTGGACCGGTTGTGATAATGAATGTGTCATTCTCAGTTAATCAGGCAATTGTGATATCGGAATCACAAGTGGTTCCTCTAGCACTGCTTTATACATTATGATCTGATACTAATCAAGTACATTCTCCAACAGCCATGATCATAGCCTCTGAGAACTTGTGAACCAGTTGGAATGTGCTAAGATAATATCTATAAGCAATGTCAGCTTTTCAATCCACGACGATATGTTAAAAACGAGAATCTATTGTAAGGCAAACATACATAATTGAGTCAAGTTGATTCGTCGGTAGTTTTTCTTCGTGATACGGTGAACCAAGCTTACTTTATATTCAAGCAGATATGTATGTATCGTTTTGATAGTTTTTCCGTAGATAGAAATAATTGGTGACTAAAATGAGCTGGACGAGAAATAAGAAGGTTTAGTAATGATCTACAGCAGTCAGGTATAAGGTAGAAATGAAATATGACAAAATACAGATTGTCTTTCAGTGATATAGATAAAATGTAGCTATTCATAGAGTTATATGTGAAATTATAGTTAAAGCAGAGAATGCATTTAATTGTGATACGATTAGTACATCCCAGAATATTTCAAATGTTTCTGGAACCTTCTAAGGAAGAATGGTGAAGTATACTGTAACGTGCGTAGTGGCGTGAATTTTCTGAACATTGATTTGTTGATGATGTGGAATTGACATCACAATACGAGATAGCCAATTCGTTCATCAATTATTCAGAATAGTTGCTGACAATTTGGCTTGTGACAACACCATCTCCAACCAGGGGCGGATCCAGGTCGTCATATTCATGGGGGGGGGGGAATTGGTTTGAAAAAATGCCACAAGAGGACAGTTATGCAACGGGTTGGTTTCGCTAAGCCGGCGACCCGTGGGGGCAAGGGGGGGAAGGCCCCCTTCTGGCCCCGCAGGGCTTTTTTTGAAATCACTCCCATTTTCAGTACGGTTCAGCGTGTTTCAGATGAGGTTCAGATGCCGAAATCATTCTACTTAAGGAGTTAAAAATGTCTCCAAAAAACAATATTTGGAGCTGCAGGGTCGTTCAATGTCATTTTAGCACCCCGGGCAAGCACGCAATTGGGCAGTCAATTGTGCGCCCCCGAACTGAGTGTGCATATCGATGGTGAATGTAAGAAGGGAAACATGCCCCGCATGGAAATTTTGGAAAATATATATTTTTTAATACGATTCCACGGGTTTCAGGAACTACATGAGATTTCTGAAATACAAGGATTTTAACAAGACTAATTGTGCCAAATGGCTGTTCCAAGCAAATAAAACGCTGAATCAATCCATCATTCAATAGCAGTGATATTTGAATATAAAAACATTTACTCTATCCAGTTAGGTGAATAAAATGCCATTAATTTGATTTATATAATATGATTACTGATAGATTGACACAATTGGGCGCCGATAGCGCCCCTAAATTTGGCCACCGGGCAACCGCCCTCTTTGCCCACCCCTAGAAACGACCCTCGTCGTTTTTATCATCGTTATTCACAAACATCTTAATATATATTCACAACCTGAAAGAAGCGCGGTAGTGTTGTTTGAATTGATTCTTGCTGACTAAACTACATAGGCCTACTAGATCTGACATTCTGAAACAGTAGGCCTACTCCCGATTCATTCTCAATGCAATTATGTGAAATATGAAATCATGGCATTCATAGCTTTATAGATATTTATTCCTTCTCTCTTCCTATTTCTTTCTTTTTTCCTTCTTTCTTTCTTTCTTTCTTTCTATCTTTCTTTCTTTCTTCCTTTCTTTCTTTCTTCCTTTCTTTCTTTCTTTCTTTCTTTATTTCTTTCTTTCTTTCTTTCTTTCTTTCTTTCTTTCTTTCTTTCTTTCCTTCTCTCTACATATTTTTTTTTCTTTCTTTCTTTCTTTCTATTTTTTTTTCGTCGTTTCCGATTCATGGGGGCGGCAATTGCCCCCCCCCGCTTTTGTATCCGCCCCTGTCTCCAACAACCACTGTATTTAATTTGCTTGTATCATTGATGAGGTTTCATTTCTGTATCCACTATATGAAAAATGATTCCAAGACATCAGAGACAAAGTGAACGGGAATGTCGGCCGGACTTGACGGTATTCCTTGTTATATTTTTGAATTTAATGAAAATTTCTAGCTGGCAACCCTCTCATGTTTATCACTGATATCTGAATCACTGAAGGCTGTGTACCAGATGCACTTGAAATAATGAAATTAAAGCCTCTTCATAAAGAAGGTGATAACACAAATTTAGCAAATTTTAGATCTATAGCTCTTCTTTCTGTTTTCTCCAAGATCGTTGCGTTTTTTGTTTCGTAACCGACTCAGGCTTAGGAGTTTCTTACATGCAAATGATAGTTCAAAGTAATGCCAACATGGTTTTATCAAAGAGAAGCCTACGAGTACTGCAATTGTCAGCCTTGTAAACAACATTGTCAGGCAAAAAACAGGAACCCCTATCAGTATTTCACGACGTCAGTGTGGCATTTGATACAGTTGTGCATAACTTATTGCTGTCTATACTCACGATAGAAGGTAACTGGTTGGATTACAAATTATCTGTTGAACAAAAAACATTTTGTAGAGGTGAGAAACGATAGAGGTATATATATATATATATATATATATATATATATATATAAATATATAATATATATATATATATATATATATATATATATATATATATATATATATATATATATATATATGTATATATGAATATATATATATATATATATATATATATATATAAATATATATATATATATATATATATATATATATATATATATATATATATATATATGTATATATGTATATATATATATATATATATATATATATATATATATATATATATATATATATATATATTTATATATATATATGTATATATATATATATATATATAAAGAGAGAGAGAGATATGGATATATAAATATATATATATATATATATATATATATATATATATATATATATATATATATATATATATATATGTATATATATTGTATCTGTCAAGTGAAGAAGTAGTCCATATTGAAGTGCCCAGGGGTCTACGATGCTCCAATCCGGTATATTTTATTCACCAATGGCATGCCTCCCTATATAGACGGAGAGAAGTTATTGTTCCATGCGAATGTTAAGTAACAGCTATTAAATTGTGACAATTTATTGGAAAATAACAATGATGAACTCTCAGCTGTCGACCTGGTGCTGAAATATTGTCGATCGAACCGTCTGCTGTTCATAAGAACAGAACAGCAATGATGTAATTTTCTACAAATACCAATTCATTAAAAAGTACCCTTTTTCGCACCCTTCCTCTATAGTAGGATGGTAAAAGTATTCGAGAGAACTAGACAACGACGTTCTGGGAGTGATTATTGATGGTAAATTAAACTGGGAAGCTCATACCCGTGGGCCTATTCCTAACCTTGCTTCAGGCTGTTAATTAATTATAAGAATAGAATACTTCTGCTGGACAGAAACAGCTACGTCGGTATGAATTTCATGTATTCAATCTCGTTCAAGTCAGGTCAATAAACTATGAGAGCAATCAAGTCATGCCACAAAGGTTCTTATTTCACAGAGAAAGGCAGTAAGATGTATTCCAACCTAACTATAGCGAGCTGTATTTAAAAATACTAGTGTGAATTGGTTTTTGGAGGAATTCTTCTTCTTCTGCTATCATGATTATATATTTTGAGTGTAATTATGTATGAAGTGATAGCAAGCAACCATTGTGAACAAATAAGAGGACTCATGAACACATGACAAGAAAGAGATGAGCTCTTCCTCATCTCTTTCCACCCTCAGAGACCAACTCGATTGAAGATTCACTATATTTGAGATGAGTCCGAAGTAAGCAGGATGTGATCTGTTTGATAGTTTACCTGATGGGATTGAATAATTGGCGAATGTTGGCGACGTCAAATTTGAATCTGGACTGAAATAATGTCTCCAAGACAAGCGTTATTAGGCTACTCACTTTCTGAGCTCTAAGTGACTATACTGGTTCAACTATTGAGTGTGACTACGTTGAATGCTTGACATATGATTTGAAAAAAATCCATCTCACTATTTTATATTTTGTTCATTTTATTTGCCCATTTTCACTTTCAAATATGAATTAACTTTCAGCTCGCAACTTGATGGATTTGTGTATTTATTGTTTTATTTTGAGAATGTTTGTGTGAGTTTTTTATCGTTATCATATTATATATGAATATATGTATATATATATATATATATATATATATATATATATATATATATATATATATATATATATATATATATATATATATATAAATATATATATATATATATATATATATATATATATATATATATATATATA